>JANLJB010000831.1:0-15258 GCA_026212285.1 Bursera cuneata | reverse complement strand
CTGCTGGTGCTGACTTTTCTCCTCAGGTAAACACCAATATGATGTTTTCCTTTTGAATACAGTGCACATTAAAAAATAACGAATGACTTAACTGTTTCAAGTTGAAATTACAGCTCTTTATGTGTAGAGCAGAAGCGCATTTGAAAATCGACCAACTTGAAGATGCTGAATTATGCCTATCAAAAATTCCCAAAGTAGAACCATTACCTTCCTGCTCACAAACAAGGTTTTTTGGGATGCTTTCTGAAGCTTATCCTTTATTTGTCCAAGCTCAGATTGAAATGGCACTGGGAAGGTGAGTTCTAAAAATGCTGCTATGGTTCATCTGGAATAAAGTGCCAAAGGGAAGAGTGAGAACAGATGATGGATGTCTTGCAGGTTTGAGAATGCAGTTACAGCTGCTGAGAAAGCTGGGCAAGTTGATCCTCGGAATGTTGAAGTTGCAGTACTGCTTAAAAATGTCAAGATTGTGGCAAGGGCTCGTGCCCGTGGCAATGATCTCTTCAAATCAGAAAGGTTCACTGAGGCCTGCTCAGCTTATGAGGAAGGCCTCAAGCTTGATCCATCAAACTCTGTTCTCTACTGCAACAGAGCAGCTTGTTTGTTCAAACTCGGGCTTTGGGAGCGATCTCTTGAAGACTGCAACCAAGCTTTGCGTATTCAACCCAATTACAGAAAAGCCCTTCTTCGTAGGGCTGCGTCAAACAGCAAGGTATCGTATCTTGAAAGCCTTAAAATCATTTCTGTTTTTGCTTCACTACTTTTAGACATCCACTAATTATTTTTGTAATTACAGCTAGAAAGATGGGCAGATGCAGTGAGAGATTATGAAGTTTTAAGGAGGGAACTTCCAGCGGACAATGAAGTTGCTGAAGCTCTATTTCATGCCCAAGTTGCATTGAAGAAATCTCGTGGTGAAGAAGTTTATAATATGAAGTTTGGCGGTGAAGTAGAGGAAGTTTCAGGCCTCGAGCAGTTCAGAGCTGCTATATCTTTACCGGGTAAGCCTCCCTCCTGTGTAGAATGTATTTCGCTTGTTCGTTTCAAATTTCAGTGTTATAGAATCTTTTTGATTTTTTATTTCTAAAATTACAGGTGTCTCTGTTGTCCATTTCAAAGTGGCATCTAATTCACAATGCAAACAAATATCTCCATTTGTGGATACACTTTGTAGTCGCTATCCTTCCATAAATTTTCTCAAGGTAAATGACTTCATATCTGGCTCATCTAATTTTACTTGAAAGAAAGAAAGCTGAGTTCTGACATAAATCTGCTGTTTTTGATTAAAAGGTGGATATTGAAGTGAGTCCAGCAGTTGCAAATGCTGAGAATGTGAGGATTGTACCAACTTTCAAAATATACAAAAGTGGTAGCTGTGTGAAGCAAATTGTCTGCCCTAGTCGTGATATGTTGGAGCACTCGGTGAGGCATTACAGCTTTTAGAACTCAAGACTGTATTGTACTTCTCTGTCACTTTTTTTTCGCGATTTCTTCTCGCTGCCTGAAACCCAATTTGATGGGAACACACTCTTCCACTACCCTCCCAGTCTTTCCTCCCACCATAAAATGATTTCTAGATAACTGTGACCTAAATCAATGCCACATAATAATCTTACTAGCTAAGGAACCCAGAAAAGATAGCGTAGTCCCTTTTGCAGTTCTTATTTTTTCATTCATTGCTCATTGTTTTCTGGTTCCATCTTTTTCCGACCATCTCCTTTTGTTATTTTTTTTTCCCTTTTGGAACTCCTTTCCCATTTTCTTGTAGGCCGGCCTGGATCTTGTATCCTCCCACTTCCATCAAGAGAAAAAATTTGAGAAGTATGTACAATTTAATTACATTTGGTCCTTAGCCACATTTTAGAGAAAGAGAGAGAACTGGCAGGCTGTTAGAAGAGGATCTGTACATGTATATATGTGATGATATATACGAAACATTGGAAGCCGTTAAGGGAGATTGGATGTCTGGTGGGTACTTAGTTACTGGGTTAGTGAAAGAAGGATGGATATGTTGTCATTAATATTGTTGTTTTTTCTCAACCATCTCATCAATAAAATAATAATAAAAAAATCCCATTCTTTCCCATTCTTTTTCTCTCTTCACGCTCTATGTTTATATTCTCTTTGACACATCTCACACTTGCAGCTACACACCATGCATATCTTTTTCTTCCATCTCATGATCTGAGGGTTATGTTGTACCCATATTAGATTGGCAAAAGAAAAAGAGTATTAATCTAATAGTTGTTGTTGTAGTGATAGCCATTATTGCTATTATTGGGCAGATGCTTTTGCTACCCTGTTTATTTATGATTGAGAAAAGTGATGGGTAATCTGATCTGACTAGGTCTCGGAGAAAAGTAAACGCATTGTGTAAAGAAGTTTGGTTTTCTCATTAAGGGGTGGACAAAGTAGTTGACACAATTCATTGCACTTTCTCCTAGCTAAACTGTCTCTCTTTTCACAAAGGCCAGATTGGCCTTGAAAGCCACACTAACTAATGTGTTTGTCAACAACAATGACATTATTGTTCAAGATTTAATGCAATTAATACCACTCCAACTTTATTATGTTATAAGTATTTGTTTGTATAAAATAATAAGTGATGTCTGGGTTGTTAAAAGGTTTATTATGTTGCCTGAATGTCGGGGGCGAGTGACTTGTTTTGAAGGGTTTCTTATCAACCAATCACATGTAAGGATTTAAGTGGAGTGGCCACCACATACAATCAGGGGTAACAATCACTCAAACCTAACCAAAAAGCTCCAAAAGTGTTCTGGTCGGTGCTAATTTACGCCTAGTGGCGACGGTAACTGCCCTTTTTTGTGTGGGGCCTGGGTCCGCATTGGCCACGTGTTTTGCCGTTGCAATCAATGCTGTTGTCAATGACAGGACAGCAATGTCTTGTAATATGTAGTTTTGATGGTTGTTTAGGGGCATTTTTAAAGAGAAAAGCTCTTGGTTGGGTGGAAAATGGACGAAATTTTTCGTTAACAGAAAATGGAAATCCTTTTATAATAATATTATTATTTTTAATAATAAAATATAGACGTTTTTGGTAAACAGAAAAAAGAAAAAAAATGGGAGGAGCGTAAGGCGCACGCGCAGCCGTGAAATGGAGGGGGCATATGTAAGTATGTAACGTTGGTTGGCTTAACGGTTATGCTAAATATGGGAAGACAGAAAGATAAAGATGAGTTTGAGAAGCAAAAGGGAAGGAAAGGAATCATTGATGAGCGCAGTGCCCGTACACGTACTGTTCTGTACCCATTACTTGTACTGTACTCTACAATTACCCTTACCTTACCCGTCCTTTTTTATAGCGTAGCCGTTGCATTGTGGATTAGATTTTAGAACCACAACGCCGGGCATGCCATCGAAATTGATTGATGGCTTTTCTCTTTGGTTAATTCTTTTTATCCGTTAAAATATTTTAACGTCTACTTTAATTTTAGGTTTTAGATTGATTGATTGATCGATCGATGAATTCAGTTTCAGTGCAAGCAAAGTCAAATCATAAAAGTCTGAAATATAATTTAAAAGCTTTGATTGATATTTTTTTTAAATTAAAAACTATTTTTGACAAATAGTTATTTTCATTTTATGGAGCGATTATTGTATTAATAATTGAAAGGCATATAAATGTTTTGTAGTTCAACTTGGGTAAAGTTTCCAACTTTTGAAAAGGTTTGCAATTCTATGTTGACTAGTACAGCTATGATGTAATATGTGGGACTGGAATTGATCATTATTTCTTGATTGGTTGATTACTTTTGGGTTTCTTATTCTATGTCATTTCCTTGTTTTAGTAAGTTGATTTGATAATGATAAAGATGGAGATTGAAATAATTATAACTATTAGTCTTCCTATTTTACTAACCATGAATGTTGAATGATGGTGATGATGATGGCAATGATCAATTTAGATGAAATGGACCCTCTGGATGGTCCACATGTATTCAACTGTCCAAAATGCGTAGCCCACTTCGGTAACATCTGTTGCGAGAAGTAGAGGCCCAAGTGGGAGCCCAAATTCTAACTCCTAGAATTCAAAGAAATTTGTCTAATTTAGGCCTTCTTGACCTTGTTTGCAATTGCCTGGCAAGATTGGACCCAAAATTCCCAAATTATATTCCAAAAATTTAACACAAGTCTTATTCAATTTATTCTATTAATAAGCTGTTTAAAAATCTTACTAAAACTATAAAAAGGGTATTAAATATTTCTGTTAAAAATATCAAAATGGGGGTGTGAAAGTTGATTTTGAAATTATTTCTATTAAAAAACTACATCGATATAGATGTGGAGAAATTACATGTATATACAATAAAGAGATACAGCTCCATTTTGATGGTAATTTCTCTTTCGGCCTTTGAATTTCATCTCAATTCCTTCCCACACAACTCCACGTGAGGTTAGCTTATTTCACTGATCGCAAAGCTACCCGGCCCAGCGCAGACCCACACACACGAAGACTTGGGAGCTTTCTCATAGCAAGCCTAGTCTATTTACTTTACTATCGAGTTTGAGTTGGGCTCGCTCAGATTTTTATTAAAATATATATTATAATTTTTTAAAATAAAAAAATTAACAAAACTAAATTCCCTGAAACCGTGAAAATAATCTATCTGCCGAAGCACCTCTTCGAGGCCCGCAGCCGCCTCAACGTCTCACTTCTGCTGTGGCCACCACCCTACTGCCGCCGAAAATCACCTAGCTTTAATAATCAATCGTCAGTCTCGCTCAGCTTTCCTCAGACCCTGGTTCGTCACCTTCATCAGTTCGTCCCCTGGTGTCTCTAGCACTGGTACGTCCTTTCTGGGATTGTGTGAATTAATTTACTTTGAAATCAGTTTCTAACATATAAAAAATTTCTCCTAGAATTATGAAAAATGATATCAAATTCCTTTTAAAGTCAAAGTTTTACAATTCATGAGAAATTTCTGTTCAAGAAAAGTGGTTACGGACTCATTTAAGTCATATTTCAATGGAGATGAATGATGTTTTTGAGTTCAACGGGTAAAAAGAAAGGTCAACAAGAAAGGTGGCTATTGCCTATGTTGATGAAGATACAATAAAATTCCAAAACCGGGTCATTGTTCCTTTTGAATTCAAATAGTTGTTGACTGCCTTTATCCAATTAGTTTGGGGTTCAATGTAATATCCCCAAATACAAATAAAAAATGTGGGTGGAAATGGTCACGTGTGTTTGCTTGGCGTGTAGGCTGTGTATAGATCGGGTTAAGTTCTGGTTGGCGTTTCGGTATTTTCTATATTTCTGTCTTCGTCCATCAGTTCTATGCTTGTTGCTTTTGAATTGGGGTTTTCTTGTTTAATTTTAAATGTTTGATGAATGTATCTGTGATGTGGGGTGGGTTTAATTTCATGTTTCCTATTTATTTTTTCACTTTTTAATTACTCTTTCTTTTGATTCTTACCTATGCTTGGTTGAAGGCGCTTGTTTGCTCTTCATTATATTTTCTTACTCTCCTCCTTCTCCATTCCATTCATCTATCATTTAGACTTGCATAACAAAAAAAATTAAAGTATGAAACAACCACGTGAATAACTTTTATTTTGTTTTTCTTCCTTTTATGGTATATGTTCTGGAATGTTATATGTGGTGGTTACTGATTCTTTTAGATAGGAAAACCATTTATATGAGGATCATTTTATATCACTTCTGATCTTCTATTAGGATCTTTATGAACCTCAACTGTGTATCTACTCACTTTTGTTTGGTGCAATTTGGAATTTTTTGCTGATAGAGTGCTTAGATTGTGAAGAAGTCATTTTCTATGGTCTATTGGCAAACTTAAGTAAGGCTAGTTACACTATTTTCAGAAGAATGCTGGCAACTAGTCACTTTTGTTTAATATTGTTTTCAAGTTATTTACATCATGTTTACTCTTAACAATTGGCTAGTTTTTTTTTTTTTGGACGTTTATGTACTTTAGTCTGGCATTAGCTTTCAGTTTGTGTGTGGATATGCTGTACATGCAATGAGAATGGATGTCTTTATGAGAATTAAGGGCTTCCTAACTCTAGCTATGATCAAAATAGCGTGTTGAATTTCGTGCTTTGCTTGCTAAAGTAATTTAAGATTTTGGTCTTCCTGTATGTTGGATGAAATGGAACTTTGGGCTTCTCTTTTGGTGTCTATTTCTTCAGTATTTAAGGAAGGCTCCTTTTTTTATTCATCAAAACATAATTAGAGATGGGTCTTTGGATTATTGTTTTCTGGTTTGGGTTCTTTTGTTGTTTATACAATAAGAGTTTACTTTTCTTTTTGCATAGTTTTTGGAGTCCTTTAGGATTTTTTGGACAACTACTTTTTTGTGTTCAGCAAGTCGCTTTAGTAATTCCTTTCTGAGTCTAATAAATTTCTTTTTTCTGTGTTTCCTAGAAAAAAAAAAAAATCCTTTCTGTAATATGCATAACCCCATGTAGTATGGATAGTAGGAAGTCCTTTTATGTATTCTATCAGTTTTACAGTAATAGGAACAGGTCTCTTTGTGTGAATTTTAAGTTTTATGTTAATAGTAACAAGTCTTTTAATGTGTTCTACAAATTTTCGTTCATAGTAATATGTATATTTCTTATGTTAGGTTCCTGACAAGATGTCCTCGAAAATTGCCCAAATCCACCTTGTCAGTTCACATCCTGAGGTTTATGAACCATGTGATGATTCTTTTGCACTAGTTGATGCACTTTTGGCTGATCGAATTAATTTGTTAGAGCATCGCCCAACTTTGTGCATGGAAGTGGGTTGTGGTAGTGGATATGTTATCACTTCTCTAGCACTTATGCTTGGGCACGAAAATTCTGGGTTACACTATCTTGCCACTGATATCAACCCTCATGCAGTGGAAGTAACCCGTAATACACTTGAAGCACATGGTGTTCATGCAGAGTTGATAAACACAGACATTGCATCAGGATTGGAGAGTCGTTTAGGAGGAATGGTTGATGTGATGGTTGTTAATCCACCTTATGTACCAACACCTGAAGATGAAGTGGGTCGTGAAGGAATTGCCTCTGCTTGGGCTGGAGGGGAGAATGGCCGGAGTGTTATTGATAAGATACTACCTATTGCTGACAAACTCTTGTCAGATAGAGGCCGGTTATACTTGGTCACTCTTACGACAAATAATCCTTTGCAGATTTGCCTTCAAATGAGAGAGAAGGGCTATGCTTCTAGAATTGTTATCCAAAGATCAACAGAGGAAGAGAGTCTCCACATCATCAAGTTTTGGCGGAATATTGATATTTAATTGCTGGCTGAGAAACTTGTGGAAATGAATAGAAAAACTTTTCATTCACAGTCCTGTTTGGTTATTGAAACTGGTTGTTAATTGCTGATTTTGTCATAAGAAATTGAGATTATGTATTGAGTCGATGAATCGGTTGAAGAAACTGTTAGATGATGCCTTTTTTTTTCTTCTCTTTGTTTTTTTATCTTGTATTTTTGTGGGGTTTTAAGGTTTTTTCTTCCTGTGGTTTGGAATGGTCTTTTCTTAAAGGCTGTTTTCACCATCCAGTACATGCTTATGGTGTCTTATTATTTTTTTATTTGCATAATGCTTTGTTTTGATTTACTTTTCTTTCTTGCATTCTTGTTTTCTTTTATAATCACAATGATTTAAATGATCTTTGCTTCTGCTCCTTTTAGATGGATCCAACAATTGCAACAAATCTAGATTTAAGTAATGGGGAACTAGGAAAGGTTGAAGGTAATGCTACAGATGTTGAGGATTTTGGCAAAAGCATTGAAGATATATTGCAGAGAGTTTCTCAGGTTAGTCTTATGATAAAATAAAAAATACTAGTGACTTAGAATTTGATTGTTGTCGATATTTTCCATCTGATATTTATTTAATCACTTGAGAATTTGATTCTATATATATATATATATTATATTTTTTTCCTGAAAAAAAGAAAAATCTTAAAGTGATACCTTGCACCTGTGACCACCAATAATGACTACGCATTAACGTAGTGGCTATATTATTTCTTTTGAAGGATGAGAAATGGTGAAACAGTGGGTGAAAGAGAGTTATTTTTGCAGGTCTTATCTAGAGTGGTTGATAGTTAGTCTGGATGCCTTTGAGCCTTTCAATGTAATAAAGGCTAAAGTTCCTCCTAAATTCAATTTTCTTACAAAAGAAAATGTAGAGATCGTAGTGTTAATGTGGAACCCTGTCACTACCAATTCTTTTGCAATTAGCACCAATCACCTCAGCCATCTGGCTAATTATCTTCACTGTCACTACATGCATGAATATTCTTGTGCTTTGAGCCCTTGACTACCATTTCCATTGTCAATTCTATTTCCTCTGCATTTCCTTCAATTGTAAGAGCCATATCGATGTTGCTGCTACCAAAGTTTCAAATAGCCCTTCACCACCATTGCTAGCACCTACTATGGAGACTTCTTGTTCTTTATTAAGCTTCTTACTTTTGAGTTTGCCTTTTTCTTGAGGTAATGACTTGTTTAGTGCTTTGTTTTACTTGCAGCTTGAGCAAAAATTGAATGAGGTTGAACAATTCTACTCAACTATGGATAATACTCAACCAAACGCTTCAAAATGTAGCCCAATTATGAAGGAGAAAGTGAAGGACAGACATATTGCTTGCATTGAGAAGCAGCAGCAGGATGCAACACATAGAGAAGAAGCTGCTGGAAGGAGAATGCAAGAGCTTAAGCGCCAGTTTGTTACAATATTTCGTCAGGCAAGTACCAAGCTTAGCAAATTTTGCATATTTTCCTTCAGGCTGTGACTACACATGCCTGCTTTCGAGTTTATTTCATTGTACATGTATCCTTTCCACTTTTGGCTTACCTGTTGTGGATTTTATCATGTTTATTCTGTTCCCTGTCAATAATTCTATGTTTTATAAAAGAGGACTTATAAGTTTTTCCAAATTTGTCCGTCAGTACCTGTGTGATAATAAGATATGGGATTGTACCATAGTCCCTGACTCTGAATCCTTGTTATTTTCACCTCTTAGAAATTTTTTTTTCTATAACCTTTCTTATCAAATAGCAATCATTCTGGAATCACTTTATACACGTGTTATGCTAGATGGTCGTAGGTATTGCCATTTTTTTGAAAGATTTCATAATTGTGGTACGTTAGTTATCCAAAAGGGTAGCCATAAAAGTACACATTTTATTAAAATGTCATTGTCAGGTTATCAGAGAGCATGGAGAGGTTAGATTCCTGCTTTTTCTTGGCTGTTTACATTTGATGTTGTGTTAAACCCACATCCATGCTCTTTTGGGGGTCCCAAAATGATATATTGTATTTTCTCATCTTGATTCACCTTCTAGTTGTTGTGGGCTGGGTTGAGGATCTCCATTTTGGGCTATTCATTTTTTGAATTAGGATCATTTGTTATTGATGGATCCTATGATCAGCTAATTTTACAAACAGCTTCCTGGATAATGTTGGCCATTCCTAGCTGCAGCTTAAAGAGCCATTTAAAATTGTGGGATTGTAGAGTATATTGTCCTCATGCACAAATTTCACTTGGTTCACTAAATCAATTAGTTGTGACTTTTTATACTCCTTATAATCTTTTAGGAGGATGATATGTTTCAAAAATGACATTTTTATTTCTTGAAAAAGAGAGAAAAACGAAAGAATATGAATATCCGCATCATTTACTTGACAAATTTATACAAGTTGTACTCTCAAATATTATTTCCTTGCTAACTGAAAAGCTTGATTGTGGTAATAAATCTTAATTCTTTCTTAAAGGTAAGTTTGAAGACAACAGGAAAAAGGAGGAAAAATATACTCCTTTCCCAGAGAGAAAAAGGTCTCTTCATATTTGATGTTAATCCTAAATTCATGCAGATGAAGTTAACCATTGCATTTGTGAAAAGTTATGTCTGTTTTCTTATCTGTTGTCTGAAAACTCTATGTGATCTTACCTTAAAATCTGGATATCTGTTTTTTAGAACCTTATTAGAATGCTTCAGATTCAATTAACAGTGCAATCATTTCTCAAGGGTAATTAGTAGTATATTTGTTTGTAATGTTTCAGATCACTCAGCACAAGTGGGCTTGGCCTTTCTTGCATCCTGTAGATGTACAAGGGCTTGGTTTGCATGACTATTATGAGGTAAGGTTTCTACTTTTGAAGCTTTTTCATTGTTTGTCATTTGTCCCTTCGCTTTATATTAATTGGAATACCTCAAAAATTTAATGTGCTTGTTTCTTACCCAGAAAAGGTATGCCACTTATTAATTCCATTGATAAGTGTTTAGATGAAAAAGAAAGAAGGAAAATTTAAATGCTATCCTCAGCTTGAACTGTACATATAAATTATACAATTTGAATTTCTAGGGGAATTTCCTATGGATGGATATGTAACTGCCTTTCATTCATAGCTATCCAATTTTAATCTTGGAAAAAGTTTTCCCATAGCTTTCAATTAATATGTTGTAAGTTTTTGATGCCAGGTTATTGACAAGCCTATGGACTTCAGTACAATAAAAAATAAGATGGATGGTATTGGTTACAAGAATGTCAGGGAGATTTATGCTGATGTCAGGTTGGTTTTTAAAAATGCAATGAAATACAATGATGAAAGAAATGATGTCCATGTAATGGCGAAGTCTTTGTTGGAAAAATTTGAAGAGAAGTGGCTGCAACTTTTACCAAAAGTTGTGGAAGAGGTAAACCGGTTCTAGTATGACCATTTTTCAGAAGGTTACTTTTATTTATTTTTATCTGAAATCCATATACACTGATGTAAGTCTTGTATATATTTTGATTTCTGAATATAAATATGGGAACGAGAAGGGGGGTTTTAGGAGTTTGAAAAGGACAGTGGAGAAGGATTTGGGTGATGGATGAAGGTCTGCGAAAGAAGGAAGGAGAAGGGTATATCATGTAAAAAAAAGTTTTTAGATCTAGATAAAATGGTAATACATTTGTTCTCAAATAAATTTTTTTTTTTTTTAATTTAGAAAAAAATCTTAAATTTACTAGTAAGTTAGAAAAGAAAATGATGCAAACATTGTATCTGATAATGAAATGTGGGCTTTTTTTAATTTTCTTGTACCTAGAAATCCTTCAACTTTTTTCTTCATTGAGTTTAAACTGGGGACAACTTCCACACCTTATTAGTTTGATACCCAAGAAACTTGTGGATATACATATCCTAAGTATGTGGACCCAGGAGGGTTAAACCCTTGACGTCAGTGATAAGATCAAGGGCATTTTATAACTTGATTTTACATATTAGAAATATGAAACTGTTATCCCAACCTTGGGGCTAAACAACCTTTTTGTCCTTGACTGCTTTGGATTATTCATTAGTATTACTTTTGGGATTAGGATTATTTGATAGCCTAGAATTCCCGCATTTTCATACTTGATTTTTCAATACAACCATTACTAAAATTTGAAATTCGTATTTCTACTACACATACGCTTCAAAATCCGAAAAGATTTCCCTGAATTTACATTGAAAAGCACTTTTTGTCATTGTTTTGCTCTATTTCACTTATTTAATTTTATGATACCCTATCATAAAATTTTCATGGATCTTATATAATCATACATAAACAAAAAGAGCTCAATGAACCTCTATAGGGAATTGTAAGCTCGTGATTTCTCTTCTCCATAAATGACTTTCATGCTTTTAAAATTCAATACATTTTGTCATGCTCTTCACATTTTCCTTGAGTCATGCTTTAATTCTTTACTTAACAAAAAAAGAAAAAATAAAAAGAACTGCTATAGGTATGTATCCTTACACGAATAATTAACAAAGTTTTGAGCAACCGGAATTATTTGCATCTAGAAAAAATGAAATTATTGCATTTGGCAGTTCATGTAATCTTTTTCTGGAAATAACTGGCAAAGTGTTATTTTCTTATTAATTAGCCTTAAAAGTCATAAAGTTATATCCTTTATTATGCATGGGGTTTGGATTATTTTGACACTTCAATTTCTCTTATGAATCAATAGTTATTCCCATTTAATTTTGTCATGGCTTCCATAAAATTATATTTTTCAAATCCGACAGTGCTGCAGAATCTATCAGTAATAAGTAAAGTTCGGTTTATGAAAGTCATGTGGAAAAGGTGAATAGAGCAACACTTTGAGTATGCAATAACTTTAGTTGTAAAAAGAAAAGTGATTTAGGATTTATGATAAAAAGGTGTAAAATATAGTTTTACTTTATTAGTTCTTTTAACTACGGAACCTCTGGGGTTGTTTTACTTCATTTGTCCTTTAAGGTCCTTCAAAGGCTTTTGGTTTCAACCAAGAGGTTAATCCCAAGGGGGTAGAGTTAGTGGTAAAAGCACTTGGTTACCAATGTTCTTGAGTCTGGAAGTAGCCCCAATTCAGAACTTGTTGAACAAGGTAAAGGTCAAAGGATTTTTGGGTAATTAGAAAAAAAAAAAAAAGAAGCAAGAGTTGTGGGTTAAATTCCCTTGGGCCACCTACCTGAGATATTATATTTCACAAGTGTCTGGCTACCAAGGCTGTAGGAGTCTGGAAATAACCTAAGTTTAGAACTAGTGGACACTTAGGGAAGGTTGCAGATTTTCCGGTATAAAAGTATGTAATTTCAATTAAGAATATTTTAGTACATATAAAATTTTAGATAAAAGTATTTTCATGGGTGAATATAGCTACTACACTTGTTGTCTGTGAAGGTACTCTTCTATATCTTGTTTTATTATCTGTGCATCATTTGATGACTTCCATACTTGTGTACTTCTAGGAGAAAAGACAAGAAGAGGAGGAAACAAAGGCACAGCAAGATGTGCAACTCAATCAGGAAGCTTTTCATGCCAATATGGCTAGGAATTTAAGCAGTGAAGTATGCCATACAAGTACTTCTTTCTAATTTTTTACAATATAACTTGTATGAATGCCCAAATTTAGACTGATCTCGGATAACAACGTTCTAGGAGGTCAAGTTTGTCTACAACTGTAAATTATAGAAAACCTGTCATGGAATAGTGTTGGTGAGATTATTGACAAAGCTTCTCTAAACTTAAGTTAGATAAAAATTTCTTATGATTGCAACTTTTTTCGACATGTATTTGGTTTGATCTTGTGTATGTAGACCTTGGGCAATCCTTTGTTATTTATATGTATGTATATATATATATATATTTTAAATTTTTTAGGGGTTTTTCCTCCGGCCGATGTCATTGCTATTAACTTTAGGTCCTTGCCTGTTAGTGGAGCTTTATTCTAGGTTGTGGTGCTTTATGTCATCTTAGAAAGGTTGTTTCTCAAATGTACTCAAGTCTTAGGAGAGGTGGGTGGCCAATCTTTATCTCCTAGGTTCTAGGAAAGAAGGTAATGATCTCTTAGTAGTGGGACTCGCCAGGCATTGCTGGACTAATTCTTCTCTATTTAATTAAAGCCCAACTTTTTTTTGGAATCCATAATGTGATGTCTGCAAATGTGTAAATTTGGTCTTTATATTTTGTTCAACAATAGCCCTCTAACACCTTAATTCTTAAGTGATATCAAAATTAAGAGGCTCTTAATTTAAGGAGAGGTAAATTTGAGATTTGAAATTCGGGTTTTAGCTTTAGCAAGCTATCATGTGCATCTCTCACAAGCTCACTCTCAGCCATAAGATGATGAAAAGGTTGTCGGTGGAGAAACAGTTAAGCATTTTCCCTTTTCATTCTCCTTATCGTTTGAATCCTCTAGAAGTCTTACTAGAATCAACTGTGTCAACTAGAATCTTCAGACTGTGAATCACTTATCACATGAGAGCCTCTAACTCTCTCTCTCCTGAGAATTGGATGCCATTTGTGGAGCAACGTACAGTAAGTTGGTATTAAGCACCAAAATCTGGAAAACTGCTATGCTAGTTTGTAGTTCAGCTCAACAACCTAAATATAATAGCCATGACAAGAAATGGGGAAAATGCCCCTAAAATATCTCTTTACATTATTGAAGAAAGACTTCATAAATACTAAGGGGTTACCCAAGTCCTATGCATGGTACACCAAAATACTTGGTGCAGAAGTTACACTTGTAAGACATTTTAGCTGATTGACGCACCAAAGAGGGCCCAAAGGTAAACATTTACAATTTGCTTTCACGGTAGTTTTTCTCTGACTTTTCGTTATGCAAAGCTGATCCATATGGTTGTTGTTATCTAAGCTCTGTCCAAAATTGGGCATCAACATTTTGAAACCAAGTTTTTTGTAAGTTTATGAACTGCTTGAACCTTTGTAAATTACATTTAAAGTTAAAAGTTTTGTCTTTATGGGAAGTATACTCTACAGAATGTCTAGCAGCATAAATTTAAACTGTATGCAGATTTGTGATGTCATTTACATACAAGTACTATTAAAAATGTTCTAGCAAAAGTTAGTTGTATATGGGCTTCAATCGTTTGCAACTTTGCCTTGGTTAACATCATAAATTTTGAACTGTTCTCAGCTTAGTGATGTTTATATGCAACTGGAAAAACTCAGAGAACTGGTGGTTCAGAAGTGCAGGTTGGTATAACAATCCATTTTAAATGCAACTTCTATCTTCTATTTGATTGCTTCAAATGAATATGTTTTTTGCAGCAATATTGTTTATATGGTTTCTTTCTTCATATAAATTATTCACATGACTAGCAACCTTGTGATTGGGGTTGAAGATGTGGCCCTGTGGTGGGCATGGGCTGATTTGTGGCAGATGGAATTGGTGAGACATGATTTAGGTCTTTTTAAAATTTTTTTAATTAAATTTTTTTTGCTTTTAGAAAGGAGTTGATTATGGAAAGGAGGAAGTAGTTGAAAGTTGAAATCTTGGGTTTTGGTCCTATGTTTGTCATAACAAAGAACTAGGGTATGAGTGTAGGTAAGAGAAATAAAAAAGGCTATCCTTAAATCTCATATTTCATGTGCGTGTATATCCAAAAATCTCTTGACCGTTCTCCTATTCATTGAGTTCTAAACTTGGTGCAAAGTAGATGGCCCCTAGGGGATTTAAACGCATTGACCTCTTCGTATTTGCTAAATATATTTAACCACTATAGGTTTATGAATTTGTCATAAATGCCCTTATGTTAGTGCCTGTCCAAAATACTGTGATAATGTCATTTATACCTTGCAACCTTATTGATATAAATAAACTTGAAGTAAAATTTCAGAATGAAATATCATATAATCTGATAGGAATAGCCAATCTGGCAAGGCCGTTACAAAGGTTTATGTGCGAAGGCACAAGAAGGTGGTAGAACCTTAGGCTGTGAGGTAAAGGGTGG
>JANLJB010000829.1:6130-17648 GCA_026212285.1 Bursera cuneata | reverse complement strand
AGCTAATCTCTTCACATTAAGTATTATCCTATTATATGATAAAAATATTTTACAATGTATTTAATTTTATTTTAATACATGCATGACAATTATAATTGGAAATTTTGATCTTTTAATAATAGGTTTTGTTTTTTAATTTAAGGGTGTTATTATTAGTTTTCAAAATCTTTGGATTGTCATGTAATGGATCAAACTTCGGGGTTCTGGAAAGCTTGTCGGGACTCTGGATGTTTTGATGGGAGAGAACAGATTCTTTGAATAATGAGGGTGAGTTCACAACCAGGACACTGCAATTTCATTTGCAGCTTAGCTTATAATTTATTTAAGTTTATGCTGTAACAACTTAGAAAATCCATAACAAATCTTTCATCTGCATGGCAGTACACCTTGCATCATGTGGTCTGCTATTAGTACATATGATCCCCATCCCAAAAAATTTAGTGGGGTAGAATGGTAATTGAACTTGCCCTAATGTAATCATTGTAAAATGGTTCTAAAATCTAAATTTGGTTGGATTTCAAAAAATATCTTATGCAATCATGGTTGTTGCTTGGTTTATTGGAAATATTTTGTAATTTTGGTGAACCAATTACTATTTACTAATCCGATTTCTTGGATCCCTTCTCCGATAAAAGTAAGCTGAATTCTTTTTAATATTGAAATCTTTACCACAAAATTAGTTACCATCTTTGTCACATGGGAGTACATCTTTGTTATTTTTTTAATATTGTTATCGTAAATGTGAGGACGTTTTAGGTATTTCCAATTTAGGTTTTCTTGATTTGGGTTTAGGTTTAGGTTTCAATTTAGGGTTTTATGATTTATGATAATAAAAATTATGTTTATATTTGAAAAGACAAGCACACACTTTTCTATGACATGTTTGACTGTGCTCAATATGATTAACAATTAAGATGGCTGAAAGGGAAATAAGACAAAACTTTCATTATATTTAGTATATGTTTGGTTTGATGATCTGTCCGCTTCGTTGTAACATGAATCACACCTTACAGTCATATATATTTATATGTATCGATCTCCCCCACCCCACCAGTAACCAGTCAACGGTCATTATCTTTTCAAAATTACTTTCAGTATCGAATGACTGGGATTGAGATATGTGTATCCCCATTTTCTTTATGCATACATTAGGAGTCGGTGAACCTAAAATGATCTGGAATTGACAATGTGAAAGCTTTCCAAAGTCAAGAAAATTAGTGACTCCAACTTGTATTATAAATTAAAAAAAGGTATAAGCCATCATTAGTATGATTCCTCATGCCTTAAACTTACTATAGTTTTGATGCTACAGTCTGGTCAACTAGTTCAATCAGCCTTCCAACTTCTAGACTTTGAGTCCCCCACCTCTTTTTTTTTTTTAATAAAAAATAAATTGGTGCGGAAATTTTTGTTCTTTTTTACGTGAAAGCACACGTAAAATCTCTTTTATTTGGTGAAACGACAGTACCCATTTCCAGCTTTCGTCGTACTGTTAACAGCTGTAAGTAACAAACAATGCAAAAAACATCATCTTTGTTGTTTTCCAATTCGGAAAAAGTAAAAACCGACAAACGAAATAGTTAAATTTTTTTCCGAAATTATGTTAAAAATGCTTTTAAATAAAATCCAATTTTAGTACCATCACTCTCACCCCTCTAAGAAGTGAAAAAATAAGTCCAAATAATAATGGATTATTACAATATTAACGATTGAATATTAAATTTAAGTTTTTAAGTATAATGATTTCTTTTAATACGATGTATCCCTCTGGATTTCATTTGTAAGATTGCATGAAAAGAGAAGTTTAACATGAAAAAGGTGAAAAATGATGCTACTGGACAACATTTTAGAGATGTAAAATCGTGAAAGAATTTTAAACATTTTGGTGAAAAACGATATGCCTTTTAGCTCGCTAGCCACAGAGTGACATTGTATAAGCATATAATCCTGACAGTTTAGGTATACGAATAGAGAATGAGTGGTGATAATTTAATTCCACTCACAAGCTTAAAAGCCCCGTATTCATTTTAAGTAAGGGAAAAAAAATATCCTCAAGATTTTTATTTTTAATTTCTTTTAGCCACTGGGATCCATAATATTAATTATTGCAAGAATGTTTAATTTTTCTTCATGAATCAATAATTTCATTATCAACTTCAAACTAAGTGAGTAGGTTTGTCTCTATCATCATTGTAATTCAGGAGTGAAGTCAAATCTAACATTTTTTTCTTCTAAGCTTTCAAAGATGCTCGCATTTCTCTATATGCAACTCGTGTTTGGTCCAATGTTGTGAAACACA
Organism: Bursera cuneata; assembly: GCA_026212285.1. NCBI lineage: Eukaryota > Viridiplantae > Streptophyta > Magnoliopsida > Sapindales > Burseraceae > Bursera > Bursera cuneata. Next base: position 15,349 of record JANLJB010000829.1, on the reverse strand, counting down.
GGCCCAACTTTAGGCCTGGTTTAGCATATAAGTATCCCTTCTGGTTTGTGTTTGAACCCTTTACTATAAAGTGAAATTTGGATAAGCATTCATGACAAAACCAGATCTAAATCCATTCTTCAACTCTTAATTTTTATTTTCTTTTCCCCTTCTAAAAGATTTCATTTTTCTCACTTTACAAATTTCTTCCACTTCTCATCATTCTGAAAATCTGATAATATAAATATATATAATTAATATTTTAAATTTCCTCTTCGGTAATTGTATTAAAATAATGAAAAATCTTATAAAATTATAAAATTGTGATCCATAAAAAATAATGAAAACTCGCAAATTTTTCTATCCTAAATGGGCAAAGTTAAAACGGGCCAGATTGATGGGTTTGGATAAGCCCGTTAAGAGAATAAATGGATCCCAATCCAAGTTATCTACACGTTTATTAATTTGGTTTGGTGGAGGAGCTGGCTTTGCCGCTTTAGTGATAACGTGAATATTATATTCCCTTTGACCTACAAACTGGTTGGTAATATGTCGCAGATTAAATGTCCTTATAGGTCATTACACCAACTTAATATTTTTAATTCATTTCTAAGCTAACATAATCCTCATTTCTCTGAAGAAAACCTGACAAGTGATCACGATTATCTTGAAGTTTGTGCTCGTTTGAAGTTGACCAGATTAGGAAGGTTCCTCTATTTGAGGTTTGATTAAGACCATTCTTATTTTATTATAATGGGATTATAATCACATTTAGACTTTTGCAACCAAACTTCTAAGTGAGAAAATGAATGCATAACCATGCGGTATGGCTACAATACAGATGGTGTACGTAATACATCAGATTTATTATTTTCTATAAAATCATAAACATGTATATAAAAATTAGGAAAAGATTTTTAAAAAAATAAAAAACTTGAAGAGTTCTTCATAGTCATTTCCTTAACTTTTGTATAAAACAATTGTATTTATGTGTCGAATTTGTTGTAGTATAACCCATAACTTTATATATAGAAATATAAAAAAGAAATGCCTCGATAAGCACTGGTTCTGAGCTATATATCTGTTCCTTACAAGTAACAAGCATATGAAGGTTCGCCAAACCTTATTGATTCCTTAACGAGTCAGCTCCAATTCCAGAGTTAGGCTGAGGTTTGCCCTAGTTCAATGATTCCAAATTAGCGTATACCGACACAATAAAATATGTAGAGGAAACAATGTACAAGTGTAGAACAGTATCAGCTAGCGTTGGTTGTTAGTGAAGGAAAGTGTGGGGCTGAGTCAAAGCCAGCCTGACATCACTGGAACAACTTGAAAGAAAATTAGGTTAGGCATGGCGTAAGTAATATTAGAAAGTAGAAAAACTTAGCTCGATTGACTAGCCATGTTTATAATAATTTGGCGCATCTTCCATACATAGATTATGCTGATGATCAATTAAGTTAATTCTCCATGGACCACTCTTGATTTCCGTATAGATTATTGGTAACATTTCAACCACATTGATATACATTTTAAACCGATTGGTTTGAACAGTAGTTGTAGCTAGCCTTCAATTATAGTACTAATGGGCAGAGCCTAAATAAGTAGGTAATGGTTGAAGCAAATGATGCTCGTTTGTGTCAAATAATTACTCAAGCGAACGTGTGCCTAAGTGACAAATAAATACCCCGTCAAATTGGTTCAGTGTGGGTCAAGAAATGTTCTAACCAAATAAAATAGCATGATAAACTCAACAACTTCAATGGGTTTTTGGACAGATGAATCTAAAATTAATCTGCATATGGAAAAATATTTAATGTTTCTCACGTGGGTATTGTGTATAGAGATTCGGACTGGTTACTGGCTCTGGCCTGAGTACTTGTTGGAGGCATGGAGCCCATTGCCGCTTCTTGGTCCCCCATCATTGTACAATTAATACCCATGAATGGCTTGCCGATAGACAGCTTAACAAGCTGTGTTAGCTTAGCTTTCTACATTTATATGCTTTGGTATTATAAAGGTCAAACAAAAAGTTTAATTATCTCACATGTTATGTTTTCATCAACTTCTTTACTCTAAATTGTTGATTTAAAAACTTAATCTTAGTTTAGTATGATGATCTAAGTGGCATCATGGGTGACTTGCTTATCAATTCTTTAATCAATTTTCGTTCAAAATGTCTTTTATAAACAAATAATTTGTTGAACCAATTGAATTTAATTAAATTGATAATTGCATTAAAGCAATACAAAACCTTTCTATCTTTACACTTTCATTTAGTAATGGTAAAGTGCAATATAAATGATGGGAGTAAAATACAAATTTATGAAGTAGTAGAGGAACGGAAAGAAAAAACAATATAAAAAGAGAGGAGAAGAGGGTTGTGATTCACGCGGACGAAGTTGTGGATGTTGGTGAGCCACCCCCCAATGCCAGCTGGCTGTCGGAGAGAGGTCCCCAGATCCACGTGACTCACCACCTCTCACTCACCCTCTCTCTAAACTGAAAAAAACAAAGAAAGCAAGGAAGAGCCCATTGCTTTCTTCATCGATCAAAATTATATCAATCAAAAAACATACATTAACTCAAAAATCAAATCTCTCTCCCTCTCCCCCTCTCTCTCTCGTATCCCAATTCTCTCTCTTCACTGTTTATTTTCTCAAAATATTTAGATTGATTGTTTTTCTCTTTAGAGGTGATGTAGAGAGATGAGGCTATTTAAAACAAGGAGGAGTTGAGATTCAAATGCTCGGATCTGCTGGTGGTAAATCATCTTCTTCTTTGCTTAGTATGCTGATCTTTCTTATTGATTTTCATTCAAAATTTATCTTTGTAGCCACTTCCGGATATTTTTGTTTTTGTTTTAGTTCAGCTAATTATCAATATTTTTAGTTGAAGCCGAGGTTGATAAGTAGAATTTCTAAATGTGTAGGTGATTTCGATTAACTGAGGACAATAGATTATTTAGTTAGGTTTTATGTATTTTGAGATTGTAGCTTCGTTTGAAGATCTTGATTTGATTCAAATTTTCTGTATTCGATTGGTGCAAGTGTGAAACTTTTCTTTCGATGTTTGGATGCACTTGTAGTTTGAGTTTTGATTTTAGCGTAAGCTAATTTTTAAGATATTCAGTGGAAGGCGAGGCTAATGTAGTTGAGTTTAAGAATGTGTCGGTAGTTTCGAGTGACTGAGGTGAAGAATTGTATAATCAAGTTTCAATTTTCTGAGAATGTATAATTTTCATTTATAGACGTACTTATTGATGCAAATTTGCTGCACTTGATTGGTGATGAATGAGTTCATTCTGACATTTGGATTGATTTGGAATTTGACAGTTTTTTTTTTATTGTAAGCAAATGATAGCTCAGGCCGATGAACTGGAATACAAGAATAAGTTGGTGATTCTAGTTGCTGATGTAAAAAATTGTATAGTTAGGTCTTGTGATTTCTGTAGAGTGTATTGTGGTTGAAGGTCTTGATTTGGTCTAATCAAGCAGTGGCCTTTTTTTTTTCTAAATTTTTCATCAAATGATGACTAAAAATGATTTTTAAAAGATCCAACTAAAAGCTTAAGTTATGTGGTGGAGGAACCAAATATGGTATTAGAGCTATATCATATCCTTAATAGAAGAGGGATGCACTAACGAATGTCTTAGAAATTTCTGTTGACATATTCTCTTTAGAATAGGAGCTACAGTTCCTTATAAGCATGAGAATGCTTTCTGATTTTTTTCATTGGTGTTAAATGTTTATAGAAAGAAAAATAGGCTGCACATGTAATAATATATGAAAGTTTTGCAGGAATTTTTGGCAGTTGTCAATATATGGTGAATAATAATTTGGATCCTGTGGATCATGAATGGTTTATAACAAGGACAAATAAGTGGTGTTTAGGTGCATTGCTGAACATATAAAAAGCTTCTATTGTACTATGACCATTACCTATGACAATAAGGTGAACTAAGTATAGGATGAAAATATTCACGCAAAGGACACAAGATCAAGTTGTTCTTTTTTTTTTTTTTTTTTTTTTGTTGGATTTAAANTTTTTTTTTTTTTTTTTTTTTTTTTTTTGGTGCATTTCATCAAGAGTTGTGCAAGAGAAGTGTAAGTTGTGCTTGTGTTTTTTTCGAGTTATTTCTACCTGCTGAAAACATGGAGAAATTTTATATATCGGGAGGGCAGTCCCTTAACCAAAGGGTGAGATATAAGAAATTTATATTCTTTCTACTATTTAAGACTCCTTATCCAATTTTCCTGGATTATGAGCGAACAACCTGCAAAATTCAATCAGAGGATGTTGCTTGGTTGGAATCCCCTGAAAAGCTTTTCAATCTCTTAAAAAATGAGGTTAATATGAATACCAATGCCTCTATGAATTTCTTACTTGGAGTTCAAATTAGCCAGACTGTATTAAATCTATTGCAATCTGTATAACCCCTGTTATTGGCGCTAGAGATATTCATGTTTATAGCATTAATTTTTATATGTGCTAAATTAGTTCTTGATAGAGCCCCAGCATGTTATCTTCTCGTTTACAATCTGTTATAGAACTGTGCCATTTATGCTTCTGATTTTCCTTCAAGATGTTGACATTTATAGTTTTTACTTTATATGTTCTTATGCGTTTGTTTATGGTTTCTCATTGATAATAGATCATCTAACTGACAGAAGTATTTAGCTAAATAGGTGAATCTTGATTAGAGGAAGTGTGGAAACTGTGTGTTAGTTTAAGATTTAATTTTCTTGCTTCTGAATTCTGCTTTGTAGTTTGTATCTGGAAGGATGGCTTGTGATTGTGTAAAGGACAATGATTTGCTATAGTAAGTATATATGCTTTTATTCATAAGCCAATGTTGACTATATTTTTAATTTTTTTTAAAAAATTTTTTTTCCAGGTCAGATGGCCTCCAGCTTAAAGAAGTCAGAAAGCAACAAGTTTTTAATCCACTGTTTTGTTGTGTAAGAAATATTTTCTGAATTGAAAGGTCTTTCATGGGTTAAGAAGTAGGCCGAAATGGTTTTACATGTCAAATACTTAATGACATGGAGGAGACACGAGATGATGCTGGGTCAGTGGAGCAAGGGCCTCCGAATACTACCTGGTGGACTCAAGATTTTATGGAAAAATTTGCATCTGTTTCTTTTGGTTCTCAAGAAGAGAGTTTAAGTAATAAAGAATCACCTAGAAATTTTGATCAAGATGGGTTGTCATCACAGACTGCATCACAAATTCTATGGAGCACTGGGATGCTCTCTGAACCTATTCCAAATGGTTTCTATTCTGTTATTCCGGTGAGAATCATATTATTACTTTGTGGGTGTTGGTAATGTTCTAAGTGATTATTGTGATGTATCTGTTAGGCTGATGCAGTTCAACTTTGATGCCTCCTTTTTAACATATTTTTATGCACCTATGTTTAAGTTTTACTCTGAGATTCTACTATGTGAATGTACAAATAGTTGTCTTTTCTTTTTTGTTTATGTAAAAAAAAAATCTAAATGCTGGATTTTCTTAAATTGTTGAAATGCATTTTTTTATTCCTGTTTTCCTTTTTAAAAAAATTAATACCAATGGTTTTAATGTCCTCATTTCCTGCCCAAATGATAGAAACCTGGGTAGAAACAATAAATGTATGGATGTACATTTCTGTTTGGGTTGAGAAATGTAAAAACTGGACAAAGTCAAGCATTCTAGAATAAATGTCCACTTTGTATTTGGACCTGAAATCCAATCATATAAGCAATTTTGTATTTTTAAGTATACCAAGTCAATGCTGCACCAATGGTTGGTTGAGGTTTGCCTAGTTGTTCTCTGGCTATGGAGCCTCAGCAAAGTGACTGGCAGCAACATTGTTATGTGGCAATCAAATATGGAAGATGACAGCAGTGAATGAACTCAAATGAAGTATTCTAGAAATTATCTTGGTGGTTCTAAGTACTTTGAGAGTTTCTTTGGAGATGCTTCATTTTTTGAATTTTTTCACAGTTAGCCCTGTAGTTTGCTCACATATGGTCTAAGTGTGATTAGTTAAGATTTACCTGCCTGGCCAACCCACGAGTTTCCTACTTCCCAAAGGATCACAGTGGTTCACCAAGCAGGTTTTCTGGGGAGTGCTGGGTTATTAGAAGAAAAAAATTTTGGGGCTTGGCAGAGCCAGATTACAGATTATGTAGTGTTTCTCTGGTGCACTGCATCATATGGCTTATATTAAGTATGTGGTGCAAGCATTTGTTGGTATTTCTGTAATTTGTGGTAGCAAATAACTGCAATGGTTGAGTTGAAATAAAAATTTTATATTGTTTCCAGGATTTTGGCAATCATTTTTGAAAATCTTGAACGCAAAAATATATTTTGTGTATGAGGTCAATGTGGGCAAAACTATTAAGGTTGCTGATGTATATGCAGCAGCTTTAGAGTGGAAAAGCCTTGTCATGGTATTGATTTCTTGTTGGAGTGTGCTTATAAACCTGAGAATAATAATACATGTTTGAGGCATTGGGGCTAAGACTTGGAGTTTAGTGGTTGAACATGAAAAAGCCTCCTTATACTGAAAATAAATTCCCCACTCTCAAGTCATACTGAAGAAAGATTATTTTCTGTATCTTTCATTTATAGCTATTTATATCTCTAGTTGAAAGATCCTTCCATGTGCCTTACACTTTATGTTTTTGTTTTTTCATTTGGTCAATGTCCTTCTGAAGGGGGATTGGTTACATGTGTATATAATATGCCTTTTTTCTAGCTTTTTAATATTTTCCCATGTAAAGACATCCATTCATGACTGGTTTACTTGTATTCTATTTGGTTGCACTTAAACAATTTAACTTGATCATATTTGCAGGATAAAAGGCTCAAGGAACTTTTTGATAGTATCCCTACACTAGATGAGCTTAATGCTCTGGGGGCTGAGGGCTACAGAGCGGATATTATACTTGTAGATACTGAGAAAGATAAAAAGCTATCCATGCTGAAGCAGTTGATTGTGGCATTGGTGAAAGGATTGAACTCAAATCCAGCCGCTATGATTAAAAAGATTGCCGGATTGGTAAAAATTTGTTTAAATTCTGTTTTGTTGTATAGTTATCTCATTTTGGGTATTTGACCTTGTGAATTGCATGTTGGCATGAACCATATTTATCTTGTTTGTCAATTATTTTCATACTAGAGCAGTCAAAACATTTGTCAATTCTCTCTAATTTGCTAAAAGAAGGTAGAGAATGGTTTTAATTAATGGACATGGGAAATGGTATATGCTGGTTTTGGAATAAATTGTTTTTCTATGGGATCCCAAGTCTGATATATATATTGAAAACTGATAAGAATCTTGGAAACTATACCCCAAAAGCTAGCAATTTAGGAGGTAGAATCCAAAGCCTTATAAACCACATAAGAAGCCAACACTTCTAATATTGGATACAGGTTCCATACCCTTAATTGGGATCCTCATACTCTACCATATTCTGTAGCTCCGGTGCCCATGCAGGCTGGTTGTGTACTAGTCCTTTGATTAGTCTCCGGCAAGCACTACAATGTCGACATCACCACCTGCGTTGCATGATTACAATCGAGAGACATGATGAAAGACTTTGATACTAATTGATAAAAACCTTGGGAGAACCATACCCCAAAAGCTAGCTATTGAGGAGGTGGAGCCCAAAATCCTATAAACCACACACAAAAAGCCCACACTTTCAATATGGGATTCAGGTCCAATACCCTCAATTAGGATCCTAACAGAAACCTTGTTAGAATATAAAATTATATGAAAGTAAATCTCAACCTGACTGATACTCTAATTTAAGTTCCTTAATGACTTAAGATAATAATTGTTTATTGTTTAGAATTGCTTTAGGAATTGAAAGTTATAATATTGGAATACTGACTTTTTTTTCCCCTCAAAATTCTTGCTCTTCATCAATCAAAGTTTTATTATGGCTTCTCTTGCTATTGCTTGACAGGTATCTGATGTTTATAAACGACCATATTTGGAAAGTCCAGCCAAAGCTGCACTAGAGGAAACCTCCCACATGTTTGAGACTCGAGTTGTCCAATTGCTAGGGCAAATAAGGCATGGTTCATGCCGTCCTCGAGCTATCTTGTTTAAAGTTCTGGCAGATACCGTGGGCCTAGAAAGTAGGCTCATGGTGGTAAGTTAATTTCCTTTATTGGATTGAACTTTTTTTTTTTTTTTTTTTTTTTTAAAAAAAAAAAAAATTATANATTGAACTTTTTTTTTTTTTTTTTTTTTTTTAAAAAAAAAAAAACTTCTAGTGAATCTCATATTAGTTCAGTTGAAAAAAGAAAAATTTCTACATATTGTTGGTTGCTCATCATCATCTGACTGTTGATATATCAAGCCTATTCCCTTTATTCTGTCTGTCTCTGTCTCTCTTTCAGTCACTTACTCACTCTTTTATTTTACTTTATAACCAGGGTTTACCTAATGATGGGGCTGTTGAGTGCATAGACTCGTACAAACATATGTCTGTTATAGTTGTGTTGAATTCTGTCGAATTACTGGTTGATCTTATGCGGTTCCCTGGTCAGCTAATACCCCGCTCAACGAAAGCTATATTTCTGACCCATATCTCAGCTGCAGGGGAGAGTGATTCTGCAGAAAATGACTCCTGTGACTCACCATTAGAGCCAAACAGTCCTCTATATGGGGTTTCAGAGAGAGTGGATCCTGACAGGTTAGGAGATCGTGTTTGATTGCATCTTGAAACTGTGTATAACTTGCAATCTCTAAACCTACGTTGCATGATGGCTTTGTCGATAAGGCTCTATATGAAGTCAGTTACATGGTTATTTTCTGTCTCTTTAACACAGTGCTGAAAAAGATGAGAGCCTCCAGTTCCATCGGAAATTGGAAGCATCTCCAAATATTTTGGGTCCATTGCGAAATACGATGTTGCGATCCACAACTTCTATTGACAGGAAATTGAGGTAATAGTTGTTGTTTGTTTGGTGACTTGGGACTTTCTAGTTACATATCTTTCATTTTCTAAATTCACCTCCAAATATTTTATGCTAACCCGTGTTTCTTTTAATTTCTTTTCACTCCCACAGCTTATCACACAGTGAACCCAATATCGCAAATACCTTCTGGCGACGTAGCCGGCGTAAGGTCATTGCTGAGCAAAGGACTGCAAGTTCAAGGTTTTCTTTAATTTATTCTGTTGGATTTACTGAACAGTAATGAAATCTTTTTTTCTCTAATTGTCTCAAATTGCCTT
>JANLJB010000827.1:0-16662 GCA_026212285.1 Bursera cuneata | reverse complement strand
GCATTACTCTTGAATGCCTAGAGGTACAAAGGAACTCATTCTCATGGGAATCTGGTTGGTCATGGAATCATTTTTCTTGAAAATAATTAAGAGTAGCATTAACTTGGAGGTAAACACTGAATTAATTATTTGTTTGGTATGCTTATGTCCAACTGAATTTTGTTGCTTTTGATAAGCAAAAATTGATGCGCTTTGCTGAACTTTATTTCGAAGATTTGGTACTTGATTCTCAATTTAATATTTACATTTTCGATGTATGCTCAAATGTCAAATTTATGGAATTGAATGGGATTGACAATCTTGCAAGAGTGATGATTGAGATTAAGAATGATAGAGTATTTTCATTAGTTTATCTATTGATTTTATCGGTTATCACTGCTAATGTAGAAAGAACATTTTCAGCAATAAATATTGTGAATAATCGTTTGCGAAATAGAATGAGTGATCAATGGTTGAATGATAGCTTAATTATATATATAAATAATGATGTATTTAATAATATTGATAATGAAGTCATTATATAATTATTTTAAAAGATAAAATCTCGTCAAAGATAATTATACATGTATTATTAATGATAATTTTATTAATAGTTTATTTATATTTATGTTAATTGTTCGTTTAATCTTTGACCCCTCTAAGTTTCATTTCTAGGTCCGCCCCTGGATCAACTCATAAATGTATAATATAAATCTTATAGCTTTCGAAGCATCAATCAGCTTGCGTGATGTATGCATTATTATACATGCATGATGAATGTATTATATTGCTCCCTCGGTCTGGGAGGTGCACTCCGTTTGATCCCTAGCAACTTCCCAAATCTCAAATCGATTATCAGACGGAATTTGTATCGGCTAAATCTGATGGTCTTCCCTGAGAATCAAAAACAAAAAAGGACAGTTATATTAGTAAGGTGTTACAAATTATCAACAATTCAAATCACACTATACATATCAAATTTAACCAAAGTTATGTAATTTAACTAACACGAGAAACCACATCTCATTCGAAAGACTTATTATGTGCACCTCTCTCAATAAAATGTTATGCACAAGCTACAGAGGGAATATCATATCATGCATGTTTAAGAAATGTCCAAAACAAGTGGACCGAAACAACTCCAATTGCCTTTCAGATAATCTCACCCTAACAAATTAAAAACACCTCAATGTAGCCAAGTTTGTGGCATTCACTAGGAAAAAATCAGCGACGTTCATTTTCAAGTCAAATGACATACAAGTAATCTCCATTCTAACAAACAAATAATATGGAAAATAATTAAAAACAATTTAGACAGATTTTCGTAAAAATAGATAAAAAAAAATTGATAGAATAGATCAATGAAAATCAAATCGGGAAACAAAACCGTAGCCCTTACCCATTACTCATTAATGATTCGTTAATGACCCATTAAAAAAACCAACCATCCGTTAACAACCCCGTTAATACAAGTCATTACCCATTACAAACCCTAAACTCATTAATAGTTAACCCATTAAGTACCCGTTAATAAAACTGTTAATAACCGATAAATTACTTGTTAACCCGTTAACTACCTATTACGAACCCTAACCCTATAAATACATGTTTAACTACCCATTAACTCGTTAACTATACCATTTACCTGTTAAATACCCATTAACTACTCGTTAATGATTAACCCATTTACTGTTCATCTTCTACGTAACTATTCATCTTCTTGCCCACTCATCTTCTGCGAACACAACCAAAGGTTTCTCTTCTTTGGCAACGAATGCCATCCTATGTCCCAATACAAACTAAAACATTACATACATAAACACAACAACCCAACACAACAAAAAACACCCAAACAACAGAAATCCATACAACAAAAACACAACACAAATGATCGCTCATGTTACTCAAAAATGGAGAACACAATATTTGCAACAACTAACTCAAAATGACTTACCTCGGGTGGTGGTTCTGTCAACAGAAACAAGAAAATGACTTCAGAGAACTTTTCGAGAACAGTTGACATTTCAAAAAATATTTGCTCAGAGGAAACTGTTCGAAGGAAAGATAAAGAGAGAGAGTGGGAGAAGTGGGGGGAATTATGGTGTTTCATTTTCTTGCATATATATACATATATGACCTGTTAATTAATCCGTTAATATCCGTTAAGTATCACTTAATGGGTTAAACTTTTAATAAATGCTTAACTAAGCATATTGACCCATTAACTTATCCATTAAGACAGTTAATACTTAACGGATCGATATATTGTGGTACTTTTGGTATTAAAGTTAAGGTTGGGTAGAAAAATCCGAAGATAATTGGGATTACCTAATTTTCCTTATGACCCTTCTAATGTCGCCATTTATCCATAATTCCCTTATGGGATCTTAGGGTAGGGTGTGATGGCTACAAAGTGAATCAAATTAAAATAATTTGAGCTATTATGAGAGGGAAGTACTGCGACAGTCGGCGAATTAGCAAACCATACATTGATTAAGTTGCGATAATGATAATCTATTGTAGAATAGATTGAAAACTATGAACGAGAGCAGCACCGAATCAAATATCTTTTACGTCAAATATTTTATTAGACAGTTAAACAATAATTTATCAAATATGTGTAAATCTACTGCAGAGTAAAGGAAAATTTTATTGACACTCTGAGATTTGTTCGAACAAATTTTTTTTTTTAATTTCTGAAACTAATATTTTGGTCTTTATGTTTTATATATTTCAGTTACTTTATGAATATTTATGTTAGCCTTTATTCAAATATAAGGTTAAAGTGTTAATTTTAAAACTATAACTTTAAGTGTTAGTTAGTTCAAATCTTACATATGTCAAGGTTAATATTCTATGGAGTAAATAGTCAAACATATTATTCTATGTTGTTAATGATTGTTTGTCTCGCAATATATATCATATATTATTTAAACATAGTTATATAAACTATATGGAGGGACGTTTTATTCGAATACAATGTTTTTAATCTAAGAAATTTACAAAAATAACTAAAATCAAGGGATGTAATTTAAAAAAATAATCAATATTTTAGAAATTTTGACAAACTAATATACGAGCCAATTGGTAAGGGCCTTACGGACTAATAGTCCGACAACGATTTAATAACCTGTTAAGACTTGAAAATATTTTTACTAATTAATGGATAAGAATCATGTCACATTTTATTATATATATATAGAGTAATTATCATTGACCACCCTATGAGACTTTTGCTCTTTTTATCTTTTCTCATCCTTAAGTTTAGAAAAAATCTCTTCTCAAGTCCTTTAGTTAAAAATTCTGTTAGTTAACATCTATTAACTTTCATATTCTAATAAATTTATCATTTTACTCTTACTAACACATATAAAAAATAAATAATTTTTCAAAGACAATATTAAGTTAAATGACCAAATTACTTTTGAAATAAATATCAATATGTGTTAATATNTATCCATAAAAAATAATTTTAATATGTGTTAAAGGTAATTTAGTCATTTAATTTAATATTGTCCTTTAAAAATTAAGTCATTTTTTTATATATATTAGTAAGAGAAAAATGATAAATTTATTGAAATATGGATATTAATATATGTTAACTAACAGAATTTTTAACCGGATAACTTGAGAAGAGTTTTTTTAAAATTTAAGGATGAGAGAAGATAAAAGAGACAAAAATCTCATATGAGTGAAATAAAATAAAATAAAAAGATAAGGGTAGTCAATGATAATTATTGTATATTCTATATACATGCGCATAATTCATAAATTGGCTAACATTATTATTTTTTTTTTAAGGGACTATTAAGAGAACAGGATAGATTGACGTCACTCTTACGTTATAAAAGAGATATTCTGATATAACCTCAAAATTTAAAATTGGTTTGGAAGGATTCAGGACGTGACGACAATCCACCTGACAACCCCTCTTTTAATGTTCTTCCGGTGTCCTCCAATATTAAATGTACATAGTAAATGCTGAGTCCCCACACACACCTTTTGCTAAGTCTAACCATCCTCTGAAACCGAGACCAAAGAACTATGNGAGTTTGCCTAATTATTTTAAATTATGATCTTGAATGTTAACTAACAGTTTAGAATGATCCAACGAATCAGAACCATTTCTATTTAGAGTCTTTTTATAATAATTGTTTATGTCAAATGATATAGAGTATTGTTTCACTTTACAAACTATTCATGCAAACATATTTATACAAATTCATATAACATTATCAACCTTAGTTAATATTATTAATTTTTTAAATTTACTTATCCAATTATTTCATGTCGCATCTATTGGTACATAAATTTAAGTTAGGCTAAAACGGTCTTCTTAATTTTATTTTTTTTTTGGGTTTTTATCTTTTATGAAAAACATAAGCATTATATATATACTTGAATTTAAAGTATTCATTAGGTTTATAATTTAGTTTAGGGTGCTCTACATGAATCCTAAAAGTTGACCTGATATTAGGTCGTGTTAGAGTGGGTTCGTGTCATTTTGTATTCATGTCATGATAAATTGTATGAATCTAAATTCTACCCATTAGATTATTACATTTAATTTTAAAAGCCCAAACCAATATTGTCTTATTAGTCCGTTTAACCATATCATTCCTTTTATTTTTTAGTTAAATAATAATATCTTTTATAATTTATAATTTTACACTCTAAGAAGATTAAGAAACAACTTATGAAACTCTAATATATCATTGTATTTGTACGATCTAGATGTCTTTATTTTGAAGACAAGGATCTAACAAATATACAAAAATAAATACAATGAAATTTCTATAAGAACAAATAGTTTAAAATCCATTAAAACTTCAAATTTTTATGTAATATTAATACAAAATTATCAAATATTTGTCTAATATCAATCCCTAAGGTTTATCTAAAACATCGTTTAAAAAAGAAAAACTTGTCCAAATAAATAAATAACAGTTTTTTAAGATTTCAAAATTATTTCGTAACCTTTCTCCTTCCGCTAATAAGTAAAGTTAAATCTGATAATTAATCATAATTCGTTAGTATTTATTATAAATTTTAATATTTTATAAATAAATCCATTAATGTATCCTTAAAAATTATTATTTTTAAAAGGGACTATTAAGAGATTAGGATGAATTGATAGCGCTATTTAACGTCACTCTTACGTCATAAAAGAGATATTCTGCAATAAGCTCAAAATTCAAAATTGGTTTTGCAGGATTCAGGACATGGCGACAGGCCACCTGACAACCCCTCTTTTAATGCTCTTCCGGTCTTCTCTTCTCTTCCCTCCAATATTACATTACATATACATTGTAAATGCTGAACCTCCACACAGACCTTTTGACTTGCTTTAACTGACTAAGTCTAAGTGTCTAACCATCCTCTGAAACAGAGACAAAAGAACTATGGAGTTTGCACAACTCAGAGAGGCTGTGAACAAGATAGAGCTAGTGGACGCCCATGCGCACAACTTAGTGCCTCTTCACTCCACCTTTCCTTTCATCAATTCCTTCTCCGAAGCCGACGGTGACGCCCTGTCCTACGCTCCTCACTCCCTCTCCTTCAAGGTATCACCTCTCCTTGCTATCATGTACTTTGTCTCCTCAACTTCAACTTCGCTGATCATTCATTGTTACTTCCCACTTATTAGTTATTACTGCTTTTAACTGACTGTGCTGTAGTTACCTTGAAAGTAGATTAAGTTGACTTTTCTTAACACTTTAATTAATGGCGTTGTGTTGTGTTTGTTTCCTTTCGGATTTCTCTTAGAGGACTTGCTGGATCTGGTTTCGGTTTCTGTGCTTTATGTTTAAGCATATGAAATGGAGAGAAATTTTTGTATGTAGAGGACTGTGATGGCTTTTTTTGTTCTTTCATAGCATTTTATAAGGAGTTATATGTTCATTGCAATCATGAATTTATGATGTTAGGTAGCCTTGGCGACTATCATTATTGTTCAACTTCTCTGTGCAGATATCCACATATTGTAACTTTTGACTTTATATAGGATTGCATTGACTTTGTTATTACAGAGAAATTTGAGGGACATTGCTGAACTATATGGCTGTGAGTCATCCTTGAAAGCTGTTGAAGAATATCGTAGGTCTGCAGGGTTAGAATCCATTACCTCTGTATGTTTTAAAGCTGCGAATATCGCTGGTGTACTCATTGATGATGGATTAAACTTGGACAAGAAGCATGGCATTGAGTGGCATAAAATTTTTGTTCCATTTGTTGGGAGAGTGTTGCGAATTGAACGTCTGGCGGAGGAGATTCTCGAACAAGTGAGATACTTTCTGATTTGTCACCTTTGACTTGCCGTTGTCATATTGTGGAACATGTTGTGAGCATATGGCATCTAATTTGTGCAATTAATGTGATGCTGTTTATTATCCTATCTGTTTCAATGACATGATTAAAGTTATCACTGTCTTACAAAAAGGAAATATAGTTATGCGCTGATTAACGAAAATTAAAGCTACTGCTGGTACTCATTTGTCAGCAGCTGAAAAACAATGTTCTACATATTTATACTTGTTGAAATTCAACTCTCCCTAAATTGTTAAGAAAAATGAAAACACAAGAATATCTTCATTTCTTTTTTCTTTGACACTTTAGCTAATGATTTTCTAGTTGATTGGCTATTGACAAATGAAAATGACAAAATGTAATAGTTTTGTTTAAGATTATGATTAATAAGATTCAAAACGGTTATCCTGTTGATGTTTCAATTTATCAAAAGGAGATATAGTTGTTGGTTTTCTTGATGTGACGTAATGATGATGCTATTTCTTTCATTCATTTTGGAAAACTAAATACCAGCATCTCCAGTTTTTCAATTTTGCTAGATGCCTGATTTATGTGTGAATTCTTTTTTGGGTGCAAGGATTTTTTGTGTCTGCTCTCAATAAGAAACTGTAAAAAGGCTCTTTTGCCATTTATAATACTTGAACTGGAGTATGTGCAGGCATGTGCAACATTACATAAGTGGTTTTATTGTTGCATTAACTCTTCTCCACTAACCTGTTGGGTCTTGACTAGATGTTGTTGGTGGGGAAGGGTTGAGCATTTTTTTTTTTTTTTTTTTTTTGGAGCATTTATACTAAAGATATTTTGTTTGTGCTGCATTAGTTAGATGAACTAGTGTTTGCAATGGTATACTTGTGATTAACAAGATGAGTTAGATTCCATGGCACCACTTTTTTTACACAAATTTATACATATATTATGAGTCACTGAATCAAGTTCTTTCAATTGTAGAGATTGAATCTGACATTTTTCATATCCAAGGTGCATTAATTGTAGATCTAGAGGGTTAAAATTAAAAGTCCTAACTTGAGCTAGTGGCTGGAGAGCAATAGTCAAACACAAATAATATGAGGCCCTTGCATTGGAGATTTACAATAAGTAGTGAGTTTTCAAGGTCAAACGAATTGTTAGATAAACAAGCTTTACATAATGTTGTTTCTTTTATTTTTTTTATTTCGTGTTTTTACAGGAGAAGCCAGGTGGATCTACTTGGACATTGGATATGTTCACCAAAACTTTTGTGGAAAACTTGCGGTCATATCCTTTTGTTTACTTTTGATATTAGGTTAGTCAAGGTTGTGTATTTTTCTTTGAAATTTGATTTTAATCAATAGAAGTTTATCGAAAGAAATAATTTATTGATTAAAGATCATTGAATTTTGTGCTAAAATAACTGGTTTGATGAAACTACATAGTCTTCAAGGGAGCTAAACAATCATCGAGGTATTAACATGTGCCTAAAAAGCACATATTAAGACTACCCTAATGTCAATTATGCTGTCCTTCATTCACTCTAAATGGTGTGGCACACAAGTGTCGTCCTTTATCCACTCATCCTCCATGGCCACAAGATGGTTATGGGTGGTGAGAAAGTGGATGATGGGTTGGCAAAGTTTATGCTTCTGAATTAGTATTTGTTTGTATCATCTTCTAAAGGTAGATGAAGGTACACACGAAAACATTCGCTGCATGGTTTCCTTAAAACCTATGTTACAGTTGCCAATAAAATTGTTGCCTTGAAAAGTATAGCTGCATACCGCAGTGGTTTAGAAATTAATACATGTGTCACTAAGAATGATGCTGAGGAAGGTCTTGCTGAAGTATTACGTGGTATGGCATTTTGATTGGAGGTTTTTTTGTTTAATTTTTTCTTTTATATTCATTGCAGGAAATAATAATCAATTTTTTTTTTTTTAAGCTGGAACGCCTGTCCGCATCACAAATAAAAGCCTCATTGACTACATATTCATACATAGCTTGGAGACTGCTCTATGCTTTGACTTGCCACTGCAAATACACACAGGGTAATACAACTTTTTGATTGTGAAATGGCTTGCCTTGATGTTCCCTGTAATGGCTGGAAAAAAAGTTCAGATTGTAGGAAATTCTAATATGTGGTCAGCTGTAGTTAGCTCTAAATATTAAGTGTTTGCTGAGCACTGCTTTCTTGGATGGATGTTCAAGCTTACTCCAAAAAATTTAAATGTTGGCCTGGTCCACTTTGTGAATTCCCAGCTGCCCCTAGTATTTCAAGTTATTTTCCCTTTTCCTATGATAAGCTATAAACAGAGCGTGAAGGCAATCTTTATGCTGATTCAGCATCGTGGGTCTTTGTTTATGACATTGTTATTTTTCTTCCACAACCAGCTTTGGTGACAAAGATTTGGATTTACGGATGTCCAACCCCCTTCACCTCCGAAATGTTCTCGAGGACAAGAGGTTTTCCCAATGTCGTATAGTGTTGTTACATGCATCATACCCATTTTCAAAGGAAGCCTCATATCTAGCCTCAGTTTACAAGCAGGTAACATGTTTGGTCTCTGATAAATCATTTTTCTTTGTAATTTATGTGTTTCCATTTTTCAGCTGCAAATATCCTGGAAAATAATTGAATGCTTTTACTTTCAGGTGTTCCTTGACTTTGGGTTGGCAGTACCTAAGCTTAGTGTTCATGGAATGGTATCCTCAGTCAAAGAACTTTTAGAGCTAGCCCCATTAAAGAAGGTGACAACATTTTGATGTATTGAAAGTTTTAAAATGGGTAGCTGTTGAAAAAGATAACTGTGTATAGAGTGTAGTTTTTCGATATTTTTCCCTTTTAAAGTAGCTTCATGAAGATTCTACTAGAAGATATGTATATTTTGTCGTCAAGAACCTTTAGAAAACAAAACTAAGGCTTTGTTTGTTTTCATTTCTAGAGAACATTTTCTAAAAACGCACATTTATCAATACATTTTAAATCAATACCAACCACATATCATTTTCAAAATTCAAAACCAACAACATATCTTTACTAAATTTTGAAAAAAAAAATTAATAAATAAGCACACCCTAATTTTCTTTAATTGGACTGTTTTACAAATAGCCAATTTATTTTGACAACAACTCCACTGCCTTCCTTTCTTTTGTCTCTCCTGTTTTCTTTCTCTGATCAGTATTTTTACCTTTAATTTTACCACAAACTCATCTCATAACAATGTTTACATATGCGCTTGAACTATTTTGAAAGTTTTCTGTACTTATAAATGTTGTCAGAAATGGTACCCTGAGTCTCTCGATAATGTGTTGAAAGATTAAGCGTGGTTTTGCCAACTTGTGTATAATTGGTTTAGTCTTCTTTTAACAACAACCGTTATTAAACATAAATAAACTTGCAGGTCATGTTCAGCACTGATGGCTATGCGTCTCCTGAAACTTACTACTTAGGTTTGTTTAAGTTACCATATCTATTGATATCTTTTTAGCATGATAATAATTCTGGTTTTGCTTTTGTGTATGAGAGTTAATGTTCTCCATTATGCTTTTACACTCTTATGTCCTCTGTTCCAGAACACTTATAATCCTTTAACATTGTCTCCAGTGATATTCTCAGGTCTGCATCATATATTATGGAGATCTGGGTTCCTGAGGACTATTTTTCTTTGTGAAACTGTTGATAGTTGTTTGTATTGCCAGATGTGCTTGAAGTGTGTTACCTGTTACAATAACTAATTCAAATTACTGCTCCTGCTTTTAGGTGCAAAAAGAGCACGTGAAGTTGTCTTCTCTGTTCTACGTGAAGCATGCGTTGACGGTGATCTCTCAGTTCCTGAAGCTATTGAAGCAGCTGAAGACATTTTTGCTAAAAATGCGATTCACTTTTACAAGATTAATTTAGGTGTAAAGTCTCTTTGGTCTGAGGATAACATGCATTCGAACTATGTGAAAAAGGAGATTGATGTCTCCAAAAATGGTGGTGTTTCATTTGTTCGCATTATCTGGGTTGATGCTTCTGGACTGCACAGATGTCGTGTGAGTTTCCTAATGTTCTTTTAATTAACTTAGGCATGGTTTATCCAGATTCTACAAGAACTTTTGGGTATATTATATATGTTTAATAAGATAAACTCTACACTTCTGTTAGCCATAAAGAATTTGAAGTCTCTTTAAGTTTAGAAATATTTAGTTGAAAAATTTCATAGATTCTCATAACTCTCATGTTTGTTTAGAAGAGTATTCATAGTTTGCTGACAAGGAATACCTTACATTTTTCATATTAAAGGAAGTCCTTTATATTCTTGAGTGCCACTTTCTGAATCATAGCTTGTTTACACAAGCTTCATTTATCAAATGTTATTTAAATGCTACTATTTTATGGCAATAAGAAATTCAATGAAAATGGTTACACCTCACTTGATGGAATTCATGCATTACTTCTGTTATTTTGTGGAAATAAAGGAGTCTAGAAGTAGTTATCTCTCCTACGGTGGAAGTTACATGATTCTTTGTTGTTATACTTTATAAGAAAATTATCAATGAGGAATGGATCAATTGTTACCTTTAAAATATCTGAATATATAAAATTACAACACAACAATGTTTTACAGATGAATCATGAGATAGCCAAAGTATGTCATCTATACATACTATATGGATGAACGATATTGTTTTTAGGTACTGGAATAGATGGAAAAAATGGGTCCTCTTGAGGTCTAATTTCATTGTTACATGAAGAAGTATGGTAAAACAGAAAGAAATATAAGCTTTTTTTGGTTTTCCCTTAAATTTTACTCTTTAGTGTTATTTTATAGAAAATACAACCTACATATCATGTAAGGTTTGAGGTTAATGAAAGAAGTGGGAGATGCTGAAAAGTAGAGGATCTATTTCAAATGTTTATGGTAGCCTCCGCCTATATTCTTACTAATACACAGACTAACTAAACACCATTAATGACGATAAATCCTTATGTCAGTCATTTTAACTCGGGATATCATGCCATTTTTGGCTTGAGTCTTGTTTCCTGCTGTTAAGTCGATAATCATATGCTAGAAATTGAACAAATCCTAGTGTTGGAGGCATTTTTACATTACCCTTTTGTGGTAAATTCAGGCTATTTAGTTTGATATTAATCCTTAATTTTTCTAATTTCAGGTTGTTCCAGTCAAGCGTTTTGATGATGTCATTAAAAAGAATGGTGTTGGTTTGACATTTGCATGCATGGGAATGAGTTCAGCTGTTGATGGTCCAGCTGATGAGACTAATCTGACTGGAACGGGTGAGATCAGATTGATGCCAGATTTATCAACTAGATGGAGAATTCCATGGTACAATATGTTTCCTGGATAAGACTAGTATTTAGATTTTACACATGTAATTACCCTGTAAGCTATCTGGTAGCTTGTATTGGTTCAATTTTATATTTAATATCTGGCTCCAGATAATTATATCTTCTTATCATAATTAGAAACACTCTTTTCCTTGTTAGGAAAAACCAAGAGGAGATGGTTTTAGCTGATATGCATCTTAAACCTGGTGAGCCATGGGAATATTGCCCAAGGGAAGCCTTACGACGGGTCTCTAAAGTTCTGAAAGAAGAATTTAACTTGGTATGTAAGATATTATTTTCCTTGCATTTGAATGAGAAATTTGATACTTAAATGAAACTGCTATATGTGCAGGTAATGAATGCCGGGTTTGAAATTGAATTTTATCTATTGAAGAGTATACTGAGGTTTGTGAGCTAGTGTTTAAACCTTTTTTTATAAGAACGCCATTAGGCATACTAAGTTTGTTATTCTATTTGATGGACAAACTTGTGAAGGGAAGGGAAAGAAGAATGGGTACCGATTGACTCAACACCATACTGTTCTTCATCAGGATTTGATGCCGCTTCCCCTTTGTTTCATGAAATTGTTGCTGATCTGCACTCCTTGAATATTCCTGTGGAACAGGTAAGAGAAGAAGCCTATGATATCGTGGAATCCTAAAAAGACATCTTGAAACTCAGAGACCTTCTAGGCCCAAAAGAACCCAAAATTTAGATTTGTCCTATAAAATTGAGACTTTCTTCATTTTAAAACCATAAAAAGTGCTTATGTTTCTTTCATTCTCATAAGATTGCTCCTTTTCTACCTCATCAAAAGCATAAAACCTCTAAAGTCTAATAAGTATGTTTTTCTGATTTTTTTCCTTAGTTTTACCTCTCTTTCTTTTTTATGTTCCTGTCCTTTTCTGTGCCGGAATTCAGGTATTACCTACTTAGTTTAACTCTTTTGGCTTTTAAAATATTGTAGTTACATGCAGAAGCTGGGAAAGGTCAGTTTGAAATGGCTCTGGGGCATAGTGTTTGTACAAATGCTGCTGACAATTTGATTTTCACCCGTGAAGTTGTAAGGGCTGTTGCAAGGAAACATGGGATGTTGGCAACTTTTGTGCCAAAGTAGGTGCCTGATTTCCTTTTTGTTTCTTTTTCTTTCCTGCGGTTTTGGATGTCTGATTCTGTTGGTAGATACTCATTTAATTGCAATGAGAGTTGAAATCTTTAACTCCTAAAAATCTTTTTAAGTTGTGGTGTTTTGGGGGGAAAGAAAATGTTGGTAGCAGCAGAGGTGGAGGGAGGGGAGTACCAGGCCGGGCTATAACACCCTGCGCTTGTTTTTTATTAAATAAAAAAAAAAAAAGAGGATTTTAACTATCTTCCATCAGTTATAATAAAAATTTGGAACATGTATTTTTTTCCATCATTTGGCCAATATTGATGTCCTAGCCTCGTGGAATTTTGAGTTCTCTGTTTCAATGTTAGAGGACCTAACATTTTTCATAACATAACACAATGCTCTTTTTATTTTGCGTAGGTATGCTTTAGATGACATCGGTTCTGGATCCCATGTACATATCAGTTTGTGGCGGAATGCTGAAAATGTTTTTATGGCATCTGGTGGGTCCTCTCGGCATGGAATGTCCAATCTTGGGGAGGAGTTCATGGCAGGCGTTTTATATCATCTTCCTTCAATTTTGGCATTTACAGCCCCAGTCCCAAATAGGTTGCTTTAACATACATTGTGCAGCTAATTTTAGTCCATCAATATTCTTCATGATTCATGAATTAATATTACAAAGTACTTTATAAGAGTACATATTCATTAAACCCAGTAATTCTTGGTGCTATCTACTCATTATTTGAGTGTGCATCTGCAAAATGTCAATGTGAAATGTATAATATTTTTCCTTATTTATCTTTGAACTCAATTTTAGGTATCAGTTAGAAAGGATAATGCTTTACTCCTATCTCTTTCAGTTGTTTTGACTAGTCTTTTTTTTGTTTTGGTATACAAACATCGGTTTTTTGGTCCATATTCAGAGAGGGTAAATATATAATTCCGTGACTTCTTTAAGTCTTCAACATTGAGTCTGCATGATGGCAGGGATTTTCCTTTTTTTTTTTTTTTTTTTTCTAGGGGCGTTNTGGCCGGGATTTTCCTTTTTTTTTTTTTTTTTTTTTTCTAGGGGCGTTCTGTATTAACCTTGAGGAGAGAATTTTTTTAGGGATCTAGTCGAATTTTGTTTTAGCTAGTCACTTTATGTCAAGAAAATAGCAGTAATTTGATTTATTTCTTGTAATAATTATTGTTGTAGCAAACAGAACCTTATGAGCAATCTTTGCAGACTTTTTATGTAGTTAGATCTGGATTCTGAATCAACTATAAAAAGTCTAAAATATTGGTGATTTTACAGTTTCCGGCTGATTTTTAAATCCTGACAACCTTTCTCCTGCAGCTGTTATCTTCTTACTTCATCATAGGTTATGTCTTTGTGTTGCACATTGCAGTACTAGAGTTTAGTCTTTTACAATACAGTCGCAGTCCTTTTTTGATAGCCTCAACTTTTGAACTTGTTTGACTGAAATGTGATATAGGCCATAGCTTTAGTTTATTTACCGAAAAATGTTTGTGTTGATTTTCTGCTCACCCTTCTTAAACTACTTTTGGTCTATAGCTATGATCGAATTCAACCTAATACGTGGAGTGGAGCATACCAGTGCTGGGGAAAAGAAAATAGAGAAGCTCCATTAAGAACTGCTTGCCCACCTGGGATCCAGGATGGTCTGGTTAGCAATTTTGAAATAAAGTCTTTTGATGGTTGTGCAAATCCACACCTTGGCTTGGCTGCTATAATTGCTAGTGGCATTGATGGCCTTCGGAGGTGTCTTCGTTTGCCAGAATCTATAGGTAAATCGTACATCTTTTATATGACCAAATGTTCAAAATTTTATATTGCCTATCATGTCAAAATCTGCTCATTACAATTTTTAGGGATGATAACAAATTATTTCAGTTTCCGTGTGTGGTAGTAATCTTTTAAAACTTTTAAAAGTATATACAATTCTAACAATGTTGACATAGAAGTGGACAGAATATAAATCGGTATGTCCCATAATCTACACTGAGGCAATTAAGAGAATCAGTAGATTCAACACTACACTGTTCTGTAGGGGCCTTATTTATTTAACATGTTTTCTTGGGGCCTTTCAATGCAAGTCACCTCTGTTAACCATTGCTGGTATGCATCTTGTTTGATCAATTGATTCTCCATAAAAGTGTTATCATAGTAGTATCAATAACTTCAATACGTCAGTTGCCAACTTCAAGCAAGACTTTGTTAATATGGACCATTATTTCTTCTTCACTACTTCAATCCGTCAATTTCCGTTCCTTTTGACTTATGATATTAGTTTCTCTTTTATCTCTTTATTTTTTATGTTAGTTATGTCAATCAAGCACCTTTTATTGCTGAAGACTGTCCTTAAGTCTTTCTAAGTTATTAATAACTACAGAAAGAATCATCACGTGATTTGGTTGTATATATGTTGCCTCAATAATAACTTCCCTTCAACGTTTATTGTTTTGCACCTTCAATTCATTATTCATGGTATTGTAATACCAAAGAAAGTAATGATCCTCTTAAGTATTTGTTGCAAACTCTTAAAAAAATTTATTCCGTAGTTTGATGTCTCGGATTCTGATTGTGAAACAGATGCAAATCCTTTCAGTCTTGATGGAAAACTTCCAAGACTACCGGCATCACTCTCTGAATCGCTGGCAGCTCTTGAGAAAGACGATGTCTTGCATAATCTAATTGGTGAAAGGCTTTTGGTTGCCATAAAAGGAGTTCGCAAGGTATGTTCAAAATATCTTATGAAGTGTTTTGAGTAATAAGAAAATTCATGATTGCATATCACCAGGGAAAATTTCAAGCCCTAGATATTATTGTCTGTTGGTAGCATGAAACAGACTGGGAGCATCATAGCTTTAGTCATCCTATCCACTACTCAATTTGTTCTAGTGGCTCAGAAGCCACCATTGAGCAGGGTGGAATCA
The DNA here is from genome assembly GCA_026212285.1 of Bursera cuneata. Taxonomy (NCBI): domain Eukaryota; kingdom Viridiplantae; phylum Streptophyta; class Magnoliopsida; order Sapindales; family Burseraceae; genus Bursera; species Bursera cuneata. The sequence goes on along the minus strand of JANLJB010000827.1, from coordinate 1,018 downwards.
CAGGGGCTGCTTTGAAGCTTACCCAACTTCTATTGTTTGGTCGTAAACTGACCATACTGAGAATGAGTTGTTGTTTGGTATTTGCAGGCTGAAATCAAATATTATTCTCAAGATAAAGAAGCATACAAGCAACTTATACACCGCTACTAAGCTCAATTCTCCGAGGGAGGAGAATTATTATGAATATTATCGTGTTGTATCTGTTTGCTACAGTATTAGTATATTGGAATGTAATATGAATAAACTCAAATTTCGCTAATAAGTGTTTAGAAAGTAATTTAAATCAATGCTATTTAATTCCTAAAATTTTATGATATTTTATTTTGATCAGTATGGTGATGCTTAGTTGATTTAGTGGAGGATAAATAGTTTCATCCTGAATAAAACCTAATTTAATTCGAAAATACCAATTCAAATTTATTAGTTATATTTAAAAATATTTTATGATAAACTATATGTCAGCAGTGGTAATATTTATAATTGTTTATGTTATTAAATGCATCACAACAATATAATACATAATGTAATTAGCCAATTTATTATGAAATATTTATAAATATTAATTAAATAGTTTAACATTATTTTCTTAATCTTTTGGTTTATTTTATTATGTTAATAAACTACTAATAAAAGATTTATTTTAAGATAGGTAACATATCTTATATGTTTGAATTTATAATCATTTATCTAAGAAATGTTTTCTTATATGGATAGCTTATTTTCTTTAACTGATAAGGATAATATTAAATCTGTATTTTTTATCATACGTGTTTAGTGTATATGTTAAGAGAACCTGTTACTATACTGAACTAAAGTTGGTCTAAGAGAAATGGTCTTGGCATAATAATAATAAAGTGGCATTTACACAACTAGCCTTATTTAAAAGTAAAATTTCAATAGTCTTTATTTAAAAAAAAAAAAAAAAATTGTTAAGGACCTCCAGCTGTCGAGCCAAAGCCACTGAACTACCGAGCCGTCAAGCGAAGGGCTACGGTGTTAAAATTATTGAAAAAAGAAC
>JANLJB010000823.1:0-12182 GCA_026212285.1 Bursera cuneata | reverse complement strand
AAAAATCAGAGAGATTGAGATTCAAAGATTGAGTAATATTTCAAGATTGGTTAGCCACTAAACGTGTTTTGGATGCTGTTATAGAAAAGTATTCAGAATTTCAAAAAGAAAATCTTTTTTTCTTAGAATTATTTATATAACTTTTTTTTTAATTTCATTGGCTTCTCTTATTTTTTTTTCACAATATTAACGTTGAAAAGGATCCATATTAATTTCATATTATAATTATCATTATTGTTTTATAACAAGATTTATATAAAGCGAAACTCAATTAAGAATTTATGGACAATGGATATGATTGTTCCTGTATATATTCATTTAAGAAAAATATAATAAAACTTTAAAAAGTTAATAATTTATTTGTCTTTAGTATAAAACACAATGATCCCTCTCCTTTTATCTTTGTTTTTGATAAGAAATAATTAATTTGATATTGACAACATAATTATGTTTGGAAATTAATCAAGATAATATTTTCCTTCGTATATAGATCCCATGATTTAGAAAAAAAAAAAATCAATTTAAATTATAACTTAAGATTATCATGATTTTTGTTATGTGTAATGTTATGAGTACAAAGTTTATAGTTCAACTGATTTGATACCATGTGAGTGGTAAGATAACAGTAACGCTACGGATACAAAGTTTGTATCCCAATTGATGTCGTATCACACGAATATTAAGGTAAATATATAAAAATCAAAATAATAAATACTGATAAATTCATCTTACCACTCACAATGGCACATCACAGTTGGAATACAAAGCTTGGATATAGACTTTGTACCTATAGCATTGCTCGTAAGGTAAATACATAAAAGTCAAAATAATAAATACTTATATATTCATTTTACCACCATTAGCGAACCCACGTAGAGTCATGTGAGGTCAAGTGACTCCACTTGACTTTTATTTTTTAACTAAATTTTTTCAATATTGTCCTCCCTTTTTATTTTTACTAGTCCCTCCCAATTGAGTTTAGATTATATAAGAATTAATGTCAATTATTTAATTTACAAAAAAAAAAAAAGATTTCGTTACCTTATATAAATAAATTACCTTCTTCCATATGCCTCCATCGTCATCAAACCTAGCAAGCGTCCATTCTGCCTCCCCTCTACATAACCACCTCCACACAACACCACTCTATCTAACGATCGATCTCGTCTCATTTCATCAATTTACTCACTTGTTAACGTTGTTTTGTGTAAATTTTATTTGAGGTTAACACTGAGTTTATTTTATGAATTTGTAAAACCAATTATTCCTAGACATCCACGTTCACGATTGAAATGAATAAATCTCCATAATTGATAGGTTCATTCCAGAAGATTTTCGAACTTATACCTCATGATACTTAATTCTTAATTTGATATTTATATTTTGGATGGACACTCTAAAGTCAAAGTTATGGGATTTGAGATCTTACAAGAGTGATGGTCGAAACTAAGAATGATAGAACATTTCTATTAGTTTATATATTGAACAAATTAGCATTAATTTTACCTGTTACCAATTCTAATGTAGAGAGAGAATTTTCAGTAATGAATATTATCAAGAATCGTTTGCAAAATAAAATGAGTGATCAATGGTTGAATAATAGTTTAGTTGTATATATAGATTAGTTGTATATATAGAATGATGTATTTGATGGATTTGATGGATTTGATAATAAAGTCATTATACAATATTTTTAAAAGATGAAATAACTTTGAAGACAATTATAAATATATTAGTTAACAATAATTTCGTTAATACAAATATTTTTATTTATTTATATTTATATTCCGTCCCAGCTTACCACTCACATGATATTCTATCACAGTTGAAATACAAAGTTAAAATACAGACTTTAACTATCAAGTATGTATATTGTTAGACAATTGTCAAGTGACGTCTAAAAATATATCGTGTAATTGAGCCATTCTAAATGTTTGTTGAATAATATATTTAACTATCAAGTATGCCAAAGAATTGGATAATTTAATCCTTGATACTTAACTTGGTTAGGACTATAAAATTTTAAAAATACTGTTATTTATAAATATTCTTTTGCAGCTTAATACAAAAATTTCACGGTAGATAATACTTAATAAAAAAAATTGGAAGGATTTGTAAAAATAATCAAATTTAAGGGGTGATTGAAAATAGTTAAGATTTTAAAAATTTTGATTTATTTAACCAATCTTGCGGCCGATGACCCATTGATACTCGCTTGTGATTGAGCCAAAGGTTGATAGTTTTGATTAGGGAATTAAATAAAATTTTGGATATTACTTTTCAATTCAACCTATTTCTCATAATTAATCCGAAAAGGGAAAATTGGGAATAATAGTTACTTTAGGGGTCAAACTGTTATTTTATGAAACCTTTTAGGACTTTTGAAATTAATATTAAAAATACATGTCCTTATATATTTTACTAAAATTAAAAAAAAAAAAAAGGAAGAAACCGAAGCATCCATATTAACTAGTTTAAAAAAAAAAACAAAAATGAGCAAAATTCAGGCGACCCAAAAAGGAGAAAAAAATAGAAAAGAAAAGAAAATGAGAAGAAGAAGAAGAGAGAGAAACGGCCAGCCTCCGAGTAAATGACGAGGGAAGAATACATTCCCTTCCCTCTCCTCCCATTTCCTTCGTTACTTCTTCAGGTACTCTCTCTCTCTCTCTCTCTCTCTCTCTCTATACATATATATATATATATATATTGATTAATTAATTTTTTATACATTTACGTCTACACTTCACCGTTCGTTACGTACACGTACGCGTATTCTCTCATTTANGCGGTTCGATCACCGATCCGATCACCGTCCGTTTCTTTCTTCATCACTTTGAAATTTTCGATTTCGCATTGTAACCATTTCAATCGCCGCTTTGATTTGATTCTCTTTGTATTTCCAATTGAATGTGGAATCTTATTTTAACGCTTGAAGGTTGAAAGGAAATTAATTTCTTTTAATTTAGGATTTTTTTCTTTTTTTTTTTGGTAATCGATTACTTGTTTAAGCTTTAATTTTTGTTTTTTATAATGGAATTATTAATGTGCCACAAACAAGGAAGGTTTTCGAGGAGTTTCAAAACTAGTTGTTTCTTTTGAAAACTTAATAGAGGTTTTTGAATTTTAATTATTAATTTTGTTTATGCTAATATCAATTTATTTTCTTTATAAACAGAGCTTGAAATTTTGTTTTGTGTGGAAGGGAAATGTTGTTTATGAGAATTATTAATGTGGTTATATACATCATAATATTGTTGTTGTTGTTGCAGTAGTTCAGTTTTTGACAACTGGTATTAGCTTGTGATGAAAGTAGAGCCTGAGAGATTGAGAGTGGTTGAGAGAGAGGGACGGGGGTTTGTGTGAATTCTGATGTATTGCGGAGGGGGAGAGGAGGAGCAATGGAGTTGTGCAAAAGTGGGGACGCTGAATTTGCAAAAAGTGGGTTCAATGGTTCGCGATATAGGAGATCCATGCCTTGCTCAATCGCCTATAAAGGTTATCTTTGGTTAATTTCTGTAAGATGTTTTCTAAATCAGCTTTTATTTTCTTATCGTTTTTTCTATTATATTGCTTGGAGTCGGCTTTTCAATACTTTATCAAAATCATATTAGTAGTTGATGAGCAGCATTTGTGTTTTTAGTGGAAATTAAACGAGAGATTGATGATACTGCATAGAATTAAGTTCATTACATGTGCCTGCTAAACACCTTGCTACTGCAAGATCATTCATTCTTTTGTTTTAATCTGACTGAGTAATATAATAATGTTCATTTTCTGAATTTTTTTCTTTTTTTACTTTTTATTGGAGGGCACTGTAATAGAGTAAGTGTTCTCTAATAGAACTGATTGTTAGGAACAGTATAAAACGAAGATGAAAAATCTATAATAATTACAATAGTAAAATGGACATCCATAGGTTCTGATCATTGGGCAATGTGAATAAGCTTTATTTTTTTATAAGAAAAATAGATAAAACTATTTTATATGAAAGAATTTGACGAAGCTTCCACTCATATAATAGAGGTGAATATGGTGGGACTATTTAATATCCTGTCCTTCACATTTGAAGTGAGGAATGCTATTGAACTTCTCCATTGTCGTCCCCGTTGAAGGGGATGATTAGAGAGTGCATGAATGATGCTAGTAATAAGATCAGTGCCTGCCCAAATTTTTTTAGATATAATATTAGATGAAGGTTTTCTTCTCTCTAATTAGTTGAAGATATATAAGGGTGCCAAGACATGGCTAACCTTTTCTTTTTCTGCCAGGAGGTTGTAAGTACCTAGATACTGTGGATGGTTACAAATCTTAGGGTGAAAGGAGAGATGCAATGTGTTGAAGCAGTACGGGAATAAAGAAAAATAGGTTGAGATTTAGTGGCACTTACCATAATATTGGAACCAATAGTTTTATGTCATGTTAGGTTGTTTTTATGATCACTTAATTGTAGTCCTGATTCCTGTATTTTGGAACTTTGGGAGCCAAGTGATGCTTACCTGTTATTAGGTTAATAATGGATGGAGCTTCCAAAAGGATTTACTAAATACCTATCATCTCATTGTATATTTGCTAATATTCTTGGAATTCATGCCAATTTCTTGTGTGTTTAGCATACGGACACACGCACGAACAATAAAAACACACATTGGTATTTTCAATGCTCTTTTGGAAAAGTAAAATTTTATGACTGAGATAATGGTGCAACTTGTATGAGCTGGTTGCATAAAATGTTTTTGAAGTAAGGATTTTTTTTCTTTGTCTTCATTTTTTTTTGGGGTAATTATAGCCTATTATTTGTTTTTCTTTATCTCTGAAATTATAAGTTATAATTGTTAATGATGCAGGTAAATAGAATGCTTAAGCCAGAAAAGTGGCATGCAGCTTTTGATAGTGATGGGAAGGTTTTGGGATTCCATAAAGCACTGAAGTTGACTATTTTGGGGGTATGTCAAAAATTTTCATGTATCCTGAACTCTGTTAATAATAGATGCTTTTTGTTTTAATTGCATGTTACTGGAAATGATCCCTTCGGTGGATGTAATTAGTTTTTGCTTATTGGATAATTATGCTTTAGCAATAGTGGCATGTGATTATGATAGGGAATCAGAAAGATTAAAGGTAAAGCTCTTTGGAAGACATTTACAGGAACTATATACTATAAAGTAAGGAAAATATAGTAGCTGAGGCAAAAAGAACATTTAAGTTCATCTGGTCCACCTTTGTGTTTGCGCTTCTTCAGTATTTCAAAACTTTTGTTTCCTATTGAAAAAGGAGGAAAAAAAAAAAACCGCCTGTTCCTATATTGTGCATTTCCAATCCCAATTTCTTAATTTAAATCGTCATCACTGCTAATCTGGTAATTTCACAGAAGCAAGCTGATTTTAATGCATTTGAACTGTTAATGGAAATTATTGTGCATCTTGGCCTCATTCTCTTGAGATATATTAGTCCTACATATAACCTGCATCAATCATATGGCTCTCTCTGAGCTAGGCTTTAGGATGCATTTTTCTCTTTGTTTACTTACCTATTTTGAAAGAATTAAGATGTTCTTGATTAGCATGGTTTTAGAAATTCTCTTCTTGGGTTGAATGCTTTGTAAGTGATATTTGCAGTGTCGCACTGAATCTTGATAGTGCTTGGCTGCTGTATTTGGATTCTCAGTTCTTGTTCAACTCACAGGGTAGTTGCTTACGTTTTCAATCTCGAATTTTGAGCTAGCCAATCAATATTTTGATTATGTTTGGATATTCTTTTTAAACATGTAATTTATACGCTGCTTTTTTTTGTCCCTAATCTTTTTCAATTTTATTCACTTCACATTTGGTATAAATGTATTTGATGGTTAATCAATTAGTCTCCATATTGAAAATGATCATTTATTGATTGAATTGCCTTGAAAATCTTATACTTACCTTTTTCTTTTTAAGGTGGCTTTTTGAAGAATTTCTGACTTTTTGAACTTTTATGCATATCTTTTGCTGCATGCTAGGGTGTCGATCCATCTATAAGGTCAGAAGTTTGGGAATTTTTACTTGGTTGTTATGCACTGGGGAGCACTGCTGAGTACCGAAGGCAACTGAGAACAGCCAGGAGGTATGCTGATATATTTCCCTTCAAGTGCCAATTCATTGGGCTGCTCTGCCTGCCAGTAAAACTAATTAAGTTCTCTTGGTTAATAGAAGACATGATTGTCACATTCATATTACTTATTTTCATGCCTCTTAGACCTAACCGTGCTTAGTATCTTAAGCATTTGTAGAACTGAGGGTGAATTGTTTACATTGTTTCTTTGTCTTTGGTATTTTTTTTATCTGGAAGATGTTCATTCTTGAGAAAGACTCAATTCTGTGGTACTATTGCCTTCTAATTGTTCTGTGGGCTACTGTTGTGTTGTTCTGATAGAATGTGGTTTCCCAAATATTTCGTTGGCCTTATCATTTTACTTGAGTATAATGAACTATGATGATGAAGCTTTTAATTCTTATAATCTTCTTTTCCCTATTATGATGCTATATACTCAATAACCTATTCTGATTTTTTATTTTATGTCATTTTAATGGAATATCGTTCAAGGAACAATATTTGTGTGTAAGACATCATCAAGATCGTTTCTCTCTCTCTCTCTCTCTCTCTCTCTCTCTCTCTATTTTGGAGATGAAACTACTAACGTCATTGAGATCATGACATTATTCATTGTTTTGTAAGAACATCTTCATGAGACTTATTTCTCAGGGAACGTTATGAGGACCTGATCAAGCAATGTCAGTTGATGCATTCAAGCATAGGAACTGGTTCACTTGCCTATGTTGTGGGGTCCAAGGTTATGGACATGAGGACATCATCCAAAGATGATGGGAGAGGAGAAGCTAAAGTTGAAAGTAGAGAAGCTTCTGTTAATAATACTGATCAATTGAAGAGTAATTGTCATTTGAGTAATAATTGTACAGATACATCATGTGGATGCAAAAGAGAAATTTCTACTGATTCGGCTGACCTTGTCAGTGTTAGGGGAAGCATGGATAGTCGAGCATATGACTCTTCTTCTTTTATACCTACTACTGGTCCATGCAACTGTGGCTCCCAACGAGGGCGAGAAGCTAATAGTTCACAATTTGTAACTGAAAGTTATTTTGATTTTCCTCATTTACCATTCACAGATTTATTTGAAAAGCATGGAAACTATGAGAAAGAATGCAGTGTTTGTGACGAAAAACCTTCTACTCGACATAAATTGAGATTTGAGGATGACAGAATGCACAGTTTTCAAATTAATAATAACGCAGATTTAATCATGGAATCAAATGGTTCAGCATCTAACAACATTTCACACCCAATGAATTCAGAAATTGAAATGGTTTGTCCTGGTACCCATAAACCAGAGTTGTGGTCCAAAAATTTGGATTTCAAAACAGAAATAACCAATAGATTGAGAATATCAGATGTTCCAGACTCACCATTGAGGAATGCAAACACATCTCAAGGAGAGGCAGTCAATGAAGAGAGGGTTTCTGAATGGCTTTGGACTTTGCATCGAATAGGTAACTAAGTTATGGGTGTCTTATTATACTTTTATATAGAGGCATTGAATGGTCTTCTTGTCAAACTTACCACCTAATTGTCTAGGCTTACAAGATTTTTTCTTTCTCAGTTGTTGATGTGGTAAGAACAGATAGTCACCTTGAATTCTATGAGGATACAAGAAATTTAGCTAGGATGTCTGATATCCTTGCCGTTTATGCATGGGTTGATCCTGCCACTGGTTATTGTCAAGGTTGTTGCCTAATAACTTATGCTAATTCTTTTGTTGGACCTATGTTAGTCATGTGATTGCTGTCTTTTCTATTCAAGCTGAAGGATAAAATTTTTGTCAATTGTACTGATTAAAAATCTAATTGTAGGTATGAGTGACTTGTTATCTCCTTTTGTTGTTCTTTTTGAGGACAATGCTGATGCATTTTGGTGCTTTGAGATGCTCCTTAGGAGAAAGGTACTTCTAATATTGGCAAATATTTTTAGCTAGACAATAAGATGGTCTTCTAGTAACATATATTTTTCATGCCTCTCCAGCGTGAAAATTTTCAGATGGAAGGTCCTACTGGTGTTATGAAGCAGTTGGATGAATTGTGGCACATCTTGGAACTCACAGACAGGGAAATGTATTCACATCTGTCCCATATAGGTGCTGAAAGCCTTCATTTTGCATTTCGCATGCTTCTAGTACTCTTCCGACGGGAAGTATCTTTTAACGAGGCTCTTCGGATGTGGGAGGTTTGTTTATTTTCAGTTTTTTGCTCATCAGATACAGGAATAGAAGTTCAAAACCTATCACCTCCGTCTCTCTTCTTATCTCTTCCTCCCTTTTTTTTCCTTTGACCTTCCGTCTCTTGCTTCCTTTCTCTTTTCCTTCTCATCGTTTCTCTGTTTATCATTTGGTTGTGCTTCAATTAGTATCTTGTTCCTGCTTTATAGGGGCAATATTAGTCAATGAAGTTGAGTTCTAAGCTGCGGGAACTGATGAAGATTGTTGGTGTAGCATATGCCCATGTCAGATTAGGCCTCAAGCCCTAGGACTTTCGTTATTTTGTTATTATTATTTGGGGGATATTCTTTATTTATTGTTTCCTTTATAGAATTTTATTGTATTGATATTATTTATTTGACTTTGTTTCCTTGTAGATTTCATCTGGCTTCAACATGTGAGCCTTGATGTAATTCTTTTTGGAGTTTATTTTGAAATACAGAATCTCGGTTTCTCTTTTCTTTCTTCTTTCTTGCCTTACTTTCTTCCCTTTGTTCTTTTTCCCTTTCCTTCTTTCCCTTTCCTTCTTTCTCTTCCTTTCTACCTCGGCTCATGATCTGTTTGCAAAAGATGGATTCACAACTGAAGAATTGGGCTCTGAAAATGAGAAAATATCATGAGATGACAATGAGATAGTGAATTTAAAGTATTTTTCAAAAGTTTAAAGTAGATAACATGCATTAAACTTTGTGAATATTTGGTGGTGTATCTGTTTTTTCTTTTTCTTTAATGACAGTTATTTGGCTTTCATGCAGATGATGTGGGCTGCTGATTTTGATGAATCTTTGGCCAGTAATTTAGAGGAGAACTGTCTAGAACCATTGATTGTACGGCTACCAAGGGAGTCTGGAGTAGAAATGAGAGAAGAGAGTGCAGAAAATGGTGTTGGCGATCTAAAGGGGGGCTTACAACAAAAAAATGGAAATGCAGAAGGTTCCATGTCTGACAATGTTGGAATTAAATCAGCTTCTGCTCATCCCTTTTGTGGCTTGACAAGGAGTTTCTGGTCAAGAAATGATCGCTTGCAGAGCTGCAGTATAGTATCATCAACTGGAAATGGAAATGATGAGTTACCTGTCTTTTGTGTGGCAGCAATTCTTATATTGAACCGTCACAAAATTATGAAAGAAACACATTCAATTGATGATATGATAAAGGCAGGTGCATTACTCTGTATTATTATTACAGTTTTTCCAAGTAGCTACTATAAAGTACTCGATTTTAGTTCTTTCTGCTTTCAGTGCCAAACATCTTTTACCATGTAAATTCTTGGACATATGCGTCAACAAATAAATATTACAATGAAAATGAAAACATAAGGAAGACAAATTTTGTTGTTATGTATAAATGAGAAAGGTTAGAGTTCCAAACAAGTAAATGAGTATTAGGGAGAGTTGTCAGAAGGGGAGGTACAGCGTTTCAGACTTTGAGCTTATTGGGTTGGCTTGTTATATTATTTAATTTTGTATAAACCTAAAGCAGCAATGCCCCTCACTACCCACCCCCCATCTATATTAATGGACTTGGAGTAGGCTTCAGCAGGCCCTTTTACAGCTCTAAGATTTTAATTTAATTTGCTTTTATAACATTAAGAAATTTTTATGATATAAAGTAGAAGTTTTAAATGATCTTACAAATATTGTACTGAAATTCATGGTCGTAAAACACTTGGGCTATCTTTGTTGATCTTACGATGGATAACAGGGGTTACCTCTTCCTCTCTGAATTGTTGCAACCCCTATGAAGGCATGAATATTTGCTGGGTCACCCCGGTTCACCCCTTTGTAGACTTTATCATATAGATTAGGAATCACTAAGGGACATTTATTTTGTTCATGACCGGTAAATTGTTTTAGTTCAATGATACGTTTCTGGTTAGAAGTTTCTTTCCGGTTTAGTACTATAGGAAATTATTTTATTGTGAACAGTTTATTATCGGTCAGCTAATACTATTTTGTTAGAATTTTCTTACTGAGTTCAAATGTTGTTGCCTCTAGTAATTCTCTTGCTAAGTTGAGATTTCTTAATAGTATAAGAAGCTCCTCCAATAATCTATAGAATGCCTGGTCATTTTTCTAATAGTTAGAAACGGGCTAGGCCCGGTTTATTAATTCAGCGGAGTCATTGTTGAGTCATGTAGTAGGAAATTAATTTGTGTGCTGTAAATGAAGAGCTTGCCCCAACTGTTTAATTAGGGACCCAACTTCCTTTTGATACAGATCTATTTAAGAAAAACAGGGTCTTGCACATATTGTCAATCTCATTTTCATTTTATGGTTAATTGACATGTTGCAGATTTTCAATGATAAGCTGCTGGAGATCCAAACAAAAAGATGTGTACGCACAGCAATTAAAATTCGGAAAAAATACTTTTATAAGGTAATTTCTAATTCAACTATTTTGTCATCCCTAAGTGTACCCAGTGAATTTCATTTGTCTTTTATGCTAAATGAAAGTGAATTCTAGCATCTTCATTTCATACACTTCAAGCAGATGCTCTTCTTAGAGGAATGACCCTGTGCAGTAACTAAATGGTGGAACCTTACATCATTATCAATCTAATTATGTGGACACAATACTGAAGCATGGTTGCTTCTGTTTGCTGTCATTAACTGAATTTGATAGAGTAATTACACATGGCAACAGCATTGAAATACACTATTTTCCATTGATATGCCAGGCACCACCACCTTTAGACTTCGAGAAAGCGCTATTCTGTATTTTCTTTCCTTGTTCCTTTATGTAAACCAAATTCTTATTTGAATCAGTTGATCAAGAACAAGAGCTCTGCAGCTCAGAATCGTGAATAGGACTCTGCTATTTCCTGTATTCTACATGACAAAAGCATAGTAATGGAATTCTGAGTTCGTCTTCATAGATTTGGGTTCAAGACTAAGTGTAGCATGATGGAAATTGTTATTTAAATCTTTCATGATGGAGGAACATAGAGAAGTGCTTTTGCCATATGAAGATAATGCCGCATGTTTGCAAATCATTACCACATTCACAGCTTCTGCAAGGTAGTTACTGTCTTGCTCTGCTATCATTGCTGTATTGCCTTCACAATGTGTGTTGTAGGTGGTGTGTACAAAATCCACAGTTTTGGAACTGTTTTGTTGAGCTAACTTGGAACTGCTTACAGGCTGAATTTTTATGTATTTTAGTATTTGGGGGGTATATTGAAACTGCAAGCTGTTAAAATGTGGCTTTTGTGCCTATTTCTGTAAATAGCCAGATAAATGTCAGATTGAGTAAATTCATGATACTGATAAAATTGGTGCCAAAACACCAAATTTTTTGGACTGAAAGAGGGGTTTGAAATTGAACTCTTGATGATCATACCGATATATGTCTAGAATGATTTTGAACTATGGGTCAATATAGACATGGTGGCTTAGTCTCTATGTTAAATTCAATCTGCTATCACTAGTAACTAGAATTTCTTCCTTGGCCATTATTTTGTAATATGAAAGGCAGCATCCTTGGCTGTGCATCGAAAAGAATACAAGTTTTATGAATGATGGAGAAAACTTTGGTTACAGATACCAAAATTTTTAAGCTGATAACAACTGGAAGAATTACCTGGGGTAAAGAATATCATGTCAAAAACGTTTCTTGAATGATTTCTTTTATGTGACTCTTTTTTCTTCAAGATAAATTTTTAGGTTAACAAGTTTGACTCTCGAAAATTATTTTATATATGGACATGCTTTTCTAAACCAATTTAAACTACGAACCAAATTGCTTGTGTAGAGCTGAACATAACTTATATAATTGTCTGCACTGATCTCTAACCTGCCACTTGTTAAGAACTTTTATTGAACCCATGGTTGATTTTTGAAATATCAGTCAGCTTCCAGTCTCTTGAAGTTTAGACTGT
>JANLJB010000822.1:10078-27769 GCA_026212285.1 Bursera cuneata | reverse complement strand
TTTCATTGCATCCCAATGATAAATTCAGGGGTTGTTACCAATTTTGGATTTGTGGGAGTCGACCTTGATCTTCGAAGCTTGTATGGATGAATAGACTTGATGCAATATGCATCACATTCTTTCTTCTCCCTTTTATTATATTTTTCTTTTTCCTTTTAAAATGTCTATTCATAGGAATTTTAGTGAATGTTGTAGCTTTTCTAAAAGCATACTTCTGTTTCTTAAAAGGTTTAAAACGTTTAAATCTTTCTTTAAAACTTTGTTGTTTATAATTATTTTTAAATTTTTGTTTACGTTGTTTTTGTAATCTAAAATTTTGAGGAGTATTATAATCTTTACAAAATGCATATCCTGTTTTTCTAAGCTATTTTTTTGCCATCTATTGTGTACAATGTTCTCCCATTATTTTTATAACCCTAAAACCTAATTTATTTATAGAAGATTGAGCCGAATATTAATATGTGTTTAAAACCTAATCTTTTACTATTTTAGACCATGGTTCTGGTATTTTCATGAAATATTTGTCTTTAGTAAATGTTTTAAACACTATTCCTGCTTCTGTGGCATGTTTTATACAACTATTTGTAAAAGGTTTTAAGCTTGAAATATGATTACAATAATTTAATTCTAAATCTCTTAAGGCTTTTTGTTGAGTTGTAATTGCAACTGTTAGGTCTTGCCCTGTTAATATTAATTTTATAATTTTAGTAAAATTTTGAGGTCCAGCTCTTGACTCTTGAGCTATTTGTAATTCTTTAGGATGTCTTTGTTTCCATTGAAGATATGTCCTTAAAACTGTAGATCCTAATAAGGTTTCTAAATATGTAAACATTTCTTGTCCATTGTTAGTAGCTATTGGTCTATTATAATAATCACTATAGGCTGAATTTTCCCATATTTCTATTGTTTCTGTCCAATACTATGAGTCACATTCATCTAAATTTGATAATAATCCATCCTTATGCATTTTTTTCTAATTTACAATTACTATTGCTGTAACTGTATTTCTTTCCATAATTTTTTTCTGGTTTTAAACTAGAATATATAGACATGTTAGGAACAGTCATTAAGGTTCTCTTTCTAATGCTATCCTTGGCTCAGTTGTAATTCCTGTGGTATGATCTGGAGCTAAATTTGTATCCATTGGACCCCTATAACTATTATTAACACTAGGCTCTCCTCTAGCCGTTCCTAACTTTATTTCAATCTTCAAATTCCAATTTATCATTACTAGTTGAAATTGTTGACTTTTTATCGTTACTTGAATTAAAATTAATTTGATTAATATCAATTATGTCATTATATATTTCAAGATTGCTATCAATTATGTCATTATCATAAATAGTGATTAAAATTTCTTCTAATATGTCATTTTCTTCTAATAATATCTTACAATAATTAAATCTTTTAAAACATTCCTTATTTACTTTCTTATTTTTTTGACGTTCTTTAACAAGATCTTTATCAAATATTTTGTAAACTTCATCGGGATTATAGTCAAGAAATTGACAAACTTCTTCAATATCTTCCCAAAATTGATCAAAGTTCTGATAGTTCTTATTATAATGTTCTATTAAGTCAATATCTGTAGCAATATTATTGACTTGAATAACATCATCGTTGTCAGATTCTATCAGTAACATATTAATATAAATCTGCTCTTCATCTTCTTTAGTCTTATGTAAACTACTAGAGCAAGGTAGACTTGTATTTTGTTAATAAAATATCTTAAAACTGTTTTCCCTTTTCATTTTGATAAATAATATTTTGAGTAGGAACTGAATGCGAATTTTCTATAATATTATCAAGTACACATGTAGTTCCTTCTAATAATTTTGAACTAAATTTCTTTGCTGAAATTACCTTGACAGATTTTGTTGACATATATTTAATAAAATCATCGATATGTATTTTATAATTCATATTGTTATATTGTTGACTTTTCTTAAATATCTTTTTTTTTTTAAATTAAATTTAAGATCCTGGCTTCATTGTGAAACCTTTTGTTTGTATGGTCATTGAAAATGACTAGTGAAACTCGTGTGTATCTATTGTATAATTTGGTGAACAGTAAACAACTCCACCACCTTTATTTATATGTATCTCCATAGTTCCAATAATTGCTTTATCTTCTTCCATCCAATGGCTATCGTAAATAATTATTAATACTTTTGTACCAGTCTCTTGTCTTATAGCACCTTCTATTCCAACTATAATTAATCCAATATGAGTAAAAGTCAGTTTTTGTTTAATTAATTCATCTGCTGCTTCCTTAATAATAACCGAAAATGACTTAACTTCTCCATTTAACATAGAAATTTTTTCTTCTCGTAATTTTCGTATATAACACTGTCTTTCTTTAAATAATCCTTTTGTTACTATATTTTCTTGAGATTATAACTTTGTAGGTTTAAGTTTATTTTCTTGTAGATTACTGACGAAAGTGTCAATTTGTAGTATGTATTCTATTTCTAAATTTATAGTTTGGCTAGCACCCTGAAATGGGTTTATCTTGTTTACTAATAAACCTTTGGTTCTAACAAGTCTTGGATTGTTGACTTTAAAAACATCTTTATTGTTCATTTTTTCTTTTGGTTATGATTCTCTTTCTAGTGTTATTAAATGTATTAACTTTATGTAGACTTTCTATCTGTCAATTTCTAAGCTGGTTATTAATGTTATCTAACACTATATTTAAGTTTATCTTATCAACTTTCTTAGCCCCTGTTTTTTATCTTTTGGTTTGTTCAGTTTCTTCCCCTACTTTTCTTCACTCGTGAGCAAGTAATTGTAATAGTTGTAATGAATTATCTAACTTTCCTTCAAGTCGTAGAATACGTTTTTCACACTCTTCTAAACTTTTTTTATTTACATAACAAATTTTCTGTAAACTATCCAATTTTTCTAAAATATCAAATTTCTTATAGTCAACTATATTGTTTAAGCTTTGATACCAATCCTTTGACCCATAACAGTCGGTGCAGTCCAGTCCAGTGCACTTGTTAGTCAAAACAAGGATCTTTAGGCAAGATGATGAATAATAATTTTAAATAATAATTTTAAACTATTACTAGTTGGTAAAAAACTCAACTAATAAAAACTGGTCCAATAAATTCTTTCTTTTATTTTTCAAAGTCTCTAATAAACTTTTATTATAATTATAAACCGTCTCAGAACAATTTATAAAGGCTAATTGTTCTAATCTTAGTTCTAAATTTATAATCTAGTAATTAAGACTTTCTAACTATTCTGATAAATCTTGATAATATTTTTCTAATAGCATCTAATAATATCTAATACTTTTTGTTTAATTTTTCTAATAAAACATCAATATTTTTCATAATATTTTCAACTGATTTAGTTAATGTTACATATTCTTTATTTAGTTTAGGATTTTTATTTAATAAAGCTTGTTGAGCTTTATAGTCTCTGTCTTTAAAATAGATATTTATAAAATCTTGTACTATTTGTTCTCGTGCTTCGAGAGCTTTCTATCATCTCTTAAAAACTACTTCTTTTAATAAATTGTCATTCGTCAGGAGATAACTTTTCCTTTCATTTTTTATCAACTATTGGGTTCTTATGCCTATAAACAAATGTTAGAGGTAACCTATTATGTGAATTGCTGGATGATTCTGACATGAAATTTGTGTAAAAGTGTACCAGTTTAGTGTAGATAGACTCTTATGCAAATGATGGCTTTGGCTTTGGCTTTGACTTGGGAATTTCAATTCTTTCATATTTTAGGTTTCAAAATGGTTTAATAAAATTCTGTAAAGCAGTTATCTTGTAGAAAATTATTTTCATGTTGTCTCATGGTTATAGTCCCGGAAAACGACGATGAAAATAACTCAAAAGGTCTGTGAAAAGCCAAAACGGGAAACAAACTCAGAGGCAAACTTTAGTGAAAACGTTTCATAAGATTTCTGCTTCAAAGAGAATTTTAAAAAATAGTTTTACGAAACTAAAACTTGAAAATTTTGATCTTCCTTTGCCTTAGTCGTCGCCTAAAAGTTTCTAGCAAGACATAATATAACCAAGCAAAATACCTTTTATTATTATGCATAACAGTACAACAGAAAGAGGGAGGAAAGAAAGACAAAGAGAAACTTTTTGACCAATATGATTTTGAATGAAGAAACTGTTCAAACTGATCACTTGCCAAAGAGAGAGGTGACTTTCTCTTTCTATGTTACATATATTTATAAGAAAATGATAGAATGAAAGAAAACAAAGGTACAATGTGATAAGATTCAAAGAGATAAGATTTGCTTTCCCACTTGTATTCTTCACGTGGCAAGTCATGTCTTGTCTCTTTGATTTTACAAGTTTATATATCTTATAATCTTATCTACATATATTGATGATAAATGCCTTCATGTCTTGAATTATGGTTGGAGTCGTACATGGCATTTATTTCAAAGGCCAGCCTCTTGGTAAGGTAAGATGCACTATGTCATTCCGTGTCTTTTCAGACTGTTTTGCATTTATGACATTTTTTACTGGTGTTTGTTTCTTTTGCTAAAGAGATAGAATCCCTAGAGGCCTTATGTTCTTTTGTTTCTTTTTCTAAAGTGAATTGTATCCATCCTGTCATTACTGCTAGAAGGTACAAGATATGCCTCTTCATATTTTTGATAAAGCAACTCTTCTGTGTCAGATGACATGATGATATTGTGCTTTAGAATCAATTGGATAGGTGTGATGAGCTGTATGATTTGGTTTTGTTTTACTAATCTGGCCTCACTGTGACTGCTTCTAGAAATCGTTGAATAAATTTGAAAAGTCCTGACTGTCTTCAGCTTGGCACCAATGTAGTCGATATCCCAGCTTTCTCAATGCTGTTCTCTTTGATTAACTGGTTCATAAGTCATAAATATTGAATTAAATCCAGGAATGAGTTTAATAAAATATTTATGGCCTATTTTTAATGAATCTAATGGATCCACCAATGTGACTTCATCCCATTCTGGTACAATAGGAGTAAAGTTCAATGAAAGAACATGATTTTCTGGTAAAGTTTCAAGAGCTTGTCTCACACATGCTTGAATAATTTCTGGAAGTAAATTTGTTTTAATGCCTTTTGTAAGAAATATTTTGTTAACCATCCTATAATCTGTAAACTAACAAACAGTTAAATAGAATTCTGAGTTATCTTGTATTTGTGAATAAAATCTTCCATCTCTATCTATATCTGATGCATTTAGAGATCCATTTCATCATAAAAATGGAGTGTAAAATGAACAACTTTCAATGAACTTTTCAACCAATAAACTTCTTCAATAATATCACCAAATAAACACACTAAACAAGCTTAATACTTTCTTCACAAGCACAACAAATTCGGGTATCACTAGGAAGAACAACTTAGAACACAATTGATAGAAATAACTTACAATATATTGTTGCCAAATGGTTCAAGTATAAAAGATTTGTATCCACCAACTTGAACTAGATCCACCATCTAATCCTTGGTTTGAAAAATGATAAAAAAAAATAAGAAATAAGTATGATTGAACTAGCTAGTTTAGAAGTTCTCAGGTTCTCTCAAGTTAACAATTCTCTTCATTGAGGTGATATTTCAAAAAAAAAATTGTTCTAAAAAAAATGTATCTTGTTTTTTGAGATTTATTATATAATATTAAAATATATATAAAATATATTCTTTCAATATCTAAAATGTTAACATAAATTACTTTAATCAAACTTTATGGATGTCTATTTACTTTTTCAAAATTTAGAGGGAATTTGTTAATTTATATATATGGGACAAGATCAAATAATACCCTCAACATTTGGCCTAATTTCACATTGAAAGCCTATTTGATATTTTAATCAACTAGACCCTTAACATTTATCCAAAATCATCATTATTTTTTTTCGTTAATTGGCACAATAATTGAAGTGAAAAAAAGACCATTATGCTCTTCTTCTGTTACCTTGCTTAAAGGACAATATGAAAGACCACCCTTATATTTTGGTCTAATTTCATACAGAAAACATATTTGATATTTTAATCAACTATACCCCTGAGGTTTGCACAAAATCATCAACTAACAGATTTCATTAAAAATTACACTAATAGTTGAGGGTGATATAGGAATTTTATGACAAATAATGTCAATACCCTTTTAACTTTTTTTAGACAATTTTATATATATAAAAGGGTATAATAATCTTTTTATGAGTTTTGTTATTATTTCCGTTAACTGAATCTGTTAGTTAATGATTTTATAGAAATCTTAGGGGTCTAATTGATTAAAATACTAAACTGATTTTTTGCTTAAAATTAGTTCAAAACACAAAGGTAGTCCTTGATATTGTACCCCTTGTCTAATTACCATTTTGCCAGTTCTTAAAACTTTTCCTAGTCCATTTATCAAAATACTCTCTTTTGTTACTTCATTACTTAACAGGAAATACTAATTTATGATTTTAAACAAACGTCATGAGTTTAATTGATTAAAATATCAAACAAACTTTTCACCTGAAATTAAGCCAAACGTTGAGGGTACTGTTTGATATATATATATATATATAACGTTTATTTAACAAAACAATCAATAAGTCTTGAAGCGCGTAATATGAAGAGGTCATAACCTTCGATGGGATTAGGCCAAAAAGGCACAAGTTAAAGAGATAGAAAAGCTCTTCGACGACGACGACCAAAATCTGTGTAAAAAGCTTTGTTTGAGCTCGTCAGAACTTGTACATATCATATGACCCATGAATTTTAGTATTAGAATATTCGCATTTAGATAAAGATTTGCTTACTTTCTCCTTGTATCTTTTTCATTAAATACGAATGACATCTTAAGTTTTGTTTAGTAAAAGTTAGATCATTATAGAATTCTTGTATTATTATTCAGTACAACATTAATGCTTTGTTAACAATAATATATTTTTACTATAACAGTAATTTGAATGATGAATTACGTAATATGTTCATTTTGTGAAATAGAACGATGATAGACGAGCAGAATCTGTCTCAAGTCGTGGCCGATTTTAAAACAATAATTTTTTATTTTGTTTTGAAGTGATCCTTTCACTAACAATAATTTTCTCCATAACTCAAAATATTACCCGCACTATGGAATGGAGACCTACAAGTGGGCTATTTTTGGTAAATAGAACCGAGGATGGGGGATAATAAACTAGAAGTCGGGTTATAGTGTCCGATCGGAAGCCGCTAAGGAGCATTTGGTGCTCATGGTGATCACGAAGTAAGTTGCTGCACAATGGGCCGCCAGCGTGCATGCCATGGTGCTGTAAGCGGAAAATTGAGAAACAAAAGGAAAAGGTAGTTTATTCCCCTATGTAACAATCACTCAATCAGATTTACAGGTAGATTAGAATGGCATATATAGAGATTTAATGAATGGCAAATTGCCATCTATGACCCAATAAGATTTGCCGAAACATAAACAATTGAAATACATTAACCTCCAAACTAACCAATGATCTTCACATGAGCCAATAAGAAATGTCCATTTGGACCAACCAATAAATTTGGCTTTCACCGCCTTATTCATTTTTTGTGGAAATTCATCTTAGTTTATAACACTCTCATTTGAAGTCTGCCACTTAAAAATAATTAGATTTAATTTTACTAAAAAGACTTTGATTGATATTCATATGATAGTTTATTAAATGTCCATTTACGTTTCTACTTTTCTGCATTTAATTTATTGATGTTTTACATTTTGATAGTTAAACCTTCTTAAACCTCATGCGGAAAAACATTGAGCCATAAAAATCAAAAGGAATTTTAGGTTCCTTATAAGGACATTTCTATAAAATAATAATTTTCTAATAAAAAAAGAAAAATAATAAAAACTTAGTCTAACATTACGAGAGACAGATTTGATAATGTTTTCTCGTTTGTTCTTGATTCTCTGCCGAATCAAGAGAAGAGAACTCTTATTTATAGAATATTTTACAAGAGGAGCCCGTGACATAAAGGCTGATAACATTACAAAAACACATTGTGATTCTCGTGAGGGAATCACTTTACATCAAAAGCATAAAAAGCTAAAACATAAAGTTAAAGCTAACACACCGACAAACTATTACATGGAGAGGATAAAAAGTCAAAAGTAAAAAATATTATGATTACATAAAGACGAAAAGCATAGAATGCTTTTCTTAAAGTTGTTTTGGACTGGAGTGCGGTGGAGCTTGTATTAAAAACTGAATTTTGATATCTAGGAATCTAGAAAGGAATCTATTTTCAATAATTCCAACTTTAATAATTCATTCTCAATATTGATGCCAGATGGGTTAGGATAAGAATAATGGTGAGAGAGACCCAAGAAGAAATCTGTTGAAATTTGTGATAGCGAGGTCAAATCTTCTTTTGGCATGTTGTCCAGAGTGTAAGGGTCTTGCGAATCGTGAAAAATCAAGTTATGCCACTCAACAGATGGTTGACACTGTGGGATAAAGAAATCATCAGATAATGAGTCATGTGCAACTGTCTGTTGTGAAGGAGCTGAGGAGGATGAATAATCTGGTCGATCACGATCAAACTTTTAGTAGAAAACTTTTTGTAATAGGTGAATTCTTTTAAACTTTAGGATGGGATGGAATCCCATTGGGCGTCTTCTCTTATATTTGGCCAAATTTCTGCTGGTATCCTAGAATTTATCTCTGAAATACGTCTCTGAAAGTCTCTGTAGTAAAGATAGGAAGTGCATTGTATATCAACAAGACGTAGATCTTTGGAAACAAGAGGTTTTGTATAAATATTTGTAAGAACTCGTCTAGCATAAAGACAATCTTCTCATATAGTATATATGTCATTTCGCATATGAGCATGCTTAATGATGTGTATATACGGTTCTTGAACTTTACCTTAGATATCATGAAGCTGGACAATGATGATGATCTTATGAGTTATACGAAAACCTCTCTTCAGAGTTAATGTTGAAGAATCATCAAAGATAAGACTAAACATTTTATCAAACCACTTTCATTTTCCATATCTTCGGCTTCTATGGATAAGGTCTGGATAAAAGATAAGGACGACTGGATAAAGATTAATCCATAACCAGAAAGTATAGAAGAAGAATGAGATAACATCAGGAATAAGAAAATGGCCCCAATTTGTTTCTTCATCTATAATATTGAAAAAGAAAGGTCGAATAGAGAAAATAGTATGATCCATGATGTGTTGGATTGGATCTGAAGTGAATAACTTGAATGAACCAATATCTTCATGATCTTCTAGAAAATCTTCATGTGAAAGAGAAAATGAAAAGAATTTTATTTCATGCATTAACTTCCATACCAAAATCGTAGTGGATTTAGATTTCTCAAAATAGTCATGAGCATAGAATACTCTATCTTCAATATCTTGTCTGATTTCCTCTGAAAGATTTGCACAAAACTCTTGAAAATCTTTATTTGGTGAAACAGATTAGGATTCTGCTTTTGACTTCTGTTTAGACTCCATATTATATTAATCTCCTTGGTTGAAAACGGTGAAAGTGAATTTTGAAAGCGTATGGACTGCTTGAGTATACCTTAAAAAGAAAATAACAGTTGGGTTAGATTCTCCTTTTATTTGTTTGTCAGGAAATTTATATCTTGACAACTGCTCAAACCAGCTTGCTAACTATGAAATTGTAAAATGCTCGAATTTATAACTACAAGTCATAGTCTTATGAAAGACTTGACATATCCATGATGAGTCTATGGGCTCAATAAGGTTTTGGGTCTGGAGATCTTCAATCTCTTGTAGAGCGAGCTGATAATGTTCTAGGCTCATTCCTGGATGGTTTGCCTTAGTTGGATTTTTCTGTTCACTCTTTTTAAAAGGTTGGAAGATCTAGAAAACATAATTGTGCCACAATGGGCTTTTGCACTTCTTTACGACCTCAGAATAAGAGCTTGCTGCATAGTCTTTTAGCATTTGGGCTTGTATCTATTCAAATGGATTGATACTCAACTGTGGAGAGTGCATTTGATGCATATTGCATCCCACTTTTCATTCCGTACAAGCCTAGAAGATCAAGGTTGAGTCCCCAAATCCAAATTCGATAATTATTCTTTAATTTCACTGATGGTATGAAATCCAATTATAAGTTAATTGGTTGGATTGTATAGCCTCCTAAATAAGAATCTCTTTTGCACTTTAATTATTGTGATTTTATTGTAATTTGTCTTTGTGTCATTTGTTGTATTTTCATTTGTATTTGTTGTATTTAGTTAAGCTTTATATTTGTATTTTACAAATATTGTGTTATGCTTGTAAGGGCCAAAATGTAAGAGAGTCCATAAGGTTATTTTAATGAAAGAAGCCCAATCCGCCCATGATGTGGCTAAGTATGAAATTGATTTAGTTCTGTTAGTTTTGCTCACCTATTGATCGATCAAGATCAAAACAGAGAGTTCGTCCAAAATTACGAGAAATGTCACTGACGGATTTTGCTTACCTGTTGATTAATCAAGATCAAGACAGAGAGTTCGCTCATAATTACGAGAAATACCACTGACAGATCTTGCCGGTTGATTGATCAATCAGAGGGCTCTTCTAGAATATCAAGGAAGTTCAATTTGGGTCAAGCTTTGAAGGCCTATCAATTGGAAGCAATGTAATTCAATTAACCCATAATTAATTGAATTACATAGCCTCCTATTTTATAGGTTAATTGTCCTTCCACTTTTGATATTATGTATTATAAAATATTTTGTTGCACTAGTTAAAGGTTAACTTAGTCTTTTCTATCCTTGTAGAAGTCCTCCTAAAAGGCTTCTTTTATCATTATAAGAAAGACTTTTGATGAAATGAAATGCAATTAAATACTTTGTGTGTTTGAAGAGTGTTCTCTCAAATCTATCATTTATCCATTTTCTATGCCAAGGAAATGGTGGTGGAAAACTTTAAGTTGGTGGACCTAATCCTTTATGCTTAAAGGCTTCAAATTGGTGGATTTCCTTTATGCTTGAAGACCCCATTGACACCTATCTTAATTTGTGTAAGTTTTATCTTTTCTTATTTGTTAAAGTTGAAGTTTCTTTTCTTCTTGTTGTGTTGTTTGTTACTTGTGGAAGGAGCTTGTTGTTTTTGTGAAGTTGTTCATGTGTTATGTATGTTGAAGGTTAACGTTTTTTATGTTGCTATTTGAAGATTTGTGTTGTTAGTTTAGGCTTAAATATTGTTGCTGTTAAGGTTATTTTAAGAGTTATTTGGAGTATTTATTTATGCTAATATTAGTTATTTTATTTAAGTTTCAATCTTACCCAATGTTGGAAATGCATGATTCAAAGTGCATCAAGCATGGTCGAATAATGTATCAGCATTTGAGCAGATTGGATCTAAGAATGAAAATATCCTTTATACTTTAGGCTGGAAGAATACACAATTCATGAATAGTTGGGATAGAAGATTTATACCAATAATTGCATCTTTTCCTGATAAAGAAGATCCAAGGAATTTGTGTCGAAAGACCAATCTTGGAAAGAATTCAACATATATTCTTCTGCTGATAACCTTTGTAGAGAATATAGCACCATTGGCTGCTTGAAGTTTTTGGTAATGGGGACTCCATATCTCTGACGAAAATGAGCAGAAAAAATGGTTGACAGGGCTATGCTAGTATCCAATAATGCAATAAGACTGATTGGTTTATCATACTTAGAGCATTTTTGACAATGATAGAAACATGAGGAATGATATATGTTGGCGTCATAGCACACTGTGGTGGAGGAGTGGCAATAGGAGTTATAGTCATAGAATCATAGGATTCTATATCACAGTCCTTAGTAGACTCAACATAATCATCATCTTCATGTTTCGAAGAAATCATGAAGAGAGTGTTGGTAGCTTCATCATCTATCTCCGAAAATAATGATTCAAGATCGTCGTCTGGCTTGAGAGATTGATGACTGAATTGTGCGACTATACTGAAAATCTTTGCTTTTTGTTTTTTCTTTGGAGAATTGTGACCAAAATGGCCTTGTTGATGACAAACAAAGCATTTATTTCCTTGTTTGAAGTCTTTTTTCTGAAGAATCTTCTTTTCTTTCATTGAGATTTAGAAGAAATAAGATTATTGGCTTTAGACTTCTGAAATGCTTCTTGTAAGGCTTCCTCTTATAGGAGCAATCACAAGCATTGGAACTTCCTTTGCATTTGATCTTGAGATCCAGACGTTCACAAACTTTTCCAAGTTTCTTGTGGATAGATTAATATTCCCAAAGGAATTTCGAACTGTTGCATAACTTTTGGAGTTGGTGGAGAACTTGTTGGTGTAAGTCTCCAAGAGAAACTTATGCCAGTGTCATTCTTTAAGATTCGATGTAACGAAGAGTCTTAGAGCCTAATGGTTCTGGTAATTGATTCAAATAAGCTTGCTTTAGGTGTGGATCATCAATACTGCCAATAATATAGAATCGTTGTCTGACTTTTGCAAAATGGCGATTGAGATCTTTTGGCTTGAATGAGCAACATTTCATTTTGAAGAACTATTCTCTAGCTTTATTTTCAACGTGAGTGGGGCTGCTAAGGATTTCAACATAGATGTAAAACACGAACTAGTTTACATCTACAAATAATTTTAGAAGAAAATCAAAATAATACAGATATGCCTTATATCAAATCAAGTACGTGACATTGTTGATACCACAGGACTTATTAGTACATCGGACTTATATCTCCGGATATAAGTTTTTATCCTTCACTGATTTCTTTCGTGCCAATAGCACTGCACCTTGTGGTTTCCAGTCTATATACTTGAAAACTAGAAAAACGTTGAGTATCAATCCATTTGAACAGATGCAAGCCAAAATGCCAAAAGACTATGTAGCAAGCTCTCATTCTGAGTTCGTAAAGAAGTGCAAAAGCTCATTATGGCACAATTCTACTTTCTGGATCTCCCTACCTTTTAAAAAGAGTGAACAAGAAAATCCAACTAAGGCAAGCCATCCAGGAATGAGCCCAGAACATTATCAGCTCGCTTTATAAGATATTAAAGACCTCTAGGCCCAAAACCTTATTGAGCTCATAGACTCATCATGGATATGTCAAGTCTTTTATAAGACTACAGCTTGTGGTTATAAATTCGAACGTTTTACAATTTCACAGCTAGCAAGCTGGTCTGAGCAGTTGCCAAGATATAAATTTCCTAACAAACACATAAAAGGAGAATCCAAACTAGCTGTTATTTTATTTTTAAGATATATTCAAGCAGTCCATATGCTTTTAAAATTCACTTTCACTGTTTTTAACCAAGAAGATCAATATAATATAGAGTCTAAACAGAAGTCAAAAGCAAAATCCCAATCTGTTTCACCAGGTACAGATTTTCAAGAGTCTTGTGCAAATTTTCCAGATGAATTCAGACAAGATATTAAAGATAAGAGTATTCTATGCTCATGACTACCTTGAGAAATCTAAATCCACTACGATTTGGTATGGAAGTTAATGCATGAAATAAAATTATCTTCATTTTCTCCTCCACATGAAGATTTTCTAGAAGATCATGAAAAATTGGGCTCATTCAAGTTATTCACTCCAAATCCAACTCCACACATCATGGATCATACTATTTTCTCCATCCGACCTTTCTTCTTCAATGTTATGGATGAAGAAACAAATTGGGGCCATTTTCTCATTCTTGATGTTATCTCATCCTCCTACTATACTTTCTGGTTATGGATCAATCTTTATCCAGTCACCCTTATTTTTTATCTAGACCTTATCCACAGAAGCCGAAAATATGGAAAAACAAAGTGGCTTGAAAAAATGTTTAGGCCTATCTTTGATGATCCTTCGACATTAACTCTGAAAGGAGGTTTTCGTATAACTCATAAGATCATTATCATTGTCCAGCTTCATAATATCTGGGGTAGAGTTCGAGAACCATATGTACACATCATTAAGCATGCTCATATTCGAAATGACATATATACTATGTGGAAAGATTGTCTTTATGCTAGACGAGTTCTTACAAATCTTTATACAAAACCTCTTGTTTCCAAATAGCTACATCCTGTTGATATACAATGCCCTTCCTATCTTTACTACAGAAACTTCCAGAGACATATTTCAGAGATAAATTTCAGGATACCAGCAGAAATCTGGTCAAGTATAAGAGAAGAAGCTTCATGGGATTTCATCCCATCCCAGCGTTTAAAAGAATTCACTCATTGTAGAAAAGTTTTATACTCAAAGTTTGATCATGTTCGACCAGATTATTCATCCTCCTCAGCTTCTCCACAACAGATAGTTGCACATGACTCATCATCTGATAATTTTTCCATCCCACAGTGTCAAACATCTGTTGACTGGCATAACTCGATTTCTCAAGACTCAAAAGACCCTTACACCCTGGACAGCATGCCAAAAGAAGATTTGACCTCGCTTTCACAAATTTCAATAAATTCTTTCCCGGGTCCCTCTCACCATTATTCTTATCCTAACTCATCTGACATCAATATAGAGGAAGAATTTTTAAAGTTGAAATTATTGAAAAGAGATTCCTTTGCAGATTCTCAGACGTCAGAATTCAACCTTTAATGCAAACTCCACCTCACTTCAATCCAAAACAGGTTTAAGAAAAGCGTTCTATGCTTTTCGTCTTTATATAATCATAATGCTTTTTACTTTTGACTTTTTATCCTCTCCATGTAATAGTTTGTCGGCGTGTTAGCTTTGGCTTTATGCTTTAACTTTTTTACTTTAGCTTTTTATGCTTTTGATGTAAAGTGATTCCCTCACAAGAATCACAATGTGGTTTTATAATGATGTCAGCCTTTATATCACGGACTCCTCTTGTAAAATATTCTATAAATAAGAGTCATCTTCTCTTGGTTCGACAGAGAATCAAAAACAAGTGAGAAAACATTATCAAATCTCTCTATCATAATGTTAGCCTAAGTTTTTATTATTTTCCTTTTCTTATTAGAATTTATTTGAAAATTATTGTTTTACAAAAATGTCCTTATAAGGATCCTAAAATTCCTTCTGATATTCCCGACTCAATGTTCTCCGCTGGAGGTTTACCTTATCTGAAACTATAAGAGTGCAGTGAGATGTAAGTCGTTGTTATTGTAGGAATACCTTAGTTTTAGAAAGAAGGACCTCACCCCAATATAGGGATAACAAAAGGTTAGGCCAGGGTTTTTTTGGGCATGCCAGATAGGCTAACGGGCCAAACATAAAATTATTAGGTTTGGGCCTCACCCATAGAATATGTAAAGATAAGTCAAGGCAGGCCAAGCCCACGGGGCCTTTATATAACTTTTTTTTTAATTTTTAATTAAAAGAATATTTGATTGTTGCATTGCATGGCGTGCCGTTTATATTGTTATAAAATTGGGTAATCAATCGTCACCAACAAACCGGCCAATTCTTACGAATAATATTAATAATAATAGTCAAACTAACCCCAACATGAAAGACTAGTTGTACTTCGCCATTTTATTTTCTATTTTTTGGATTGTTAAAATCTAGAAAATAGAGTAATGTTACTTATTTTTTGTAAGCTCCACACAAAAGAACGAGATTAAAATATGAAATACACCCTCGACACTTAGGGTTCTATGAAAACTGAGATTTTCACTCCATTTCATTGCAACTTGGTATAATGACCAAGTGGAATGACTTACCAGTTTCAACATCAAAGACAAAAATTTTCCAAAAACAACTTTTCTCATATGGTTATTTCGTCTTCTGAAGAAAAAAAAAAAGACCATCTAGAAATAAAAAGAGAAGTATAGAAATGCTAAAGTAATAATGGTTATGTTATTGTAATTTAAATTTATTACTTGAAATTTTGACATAATTTCTCAACCTTCTATTCACTATCTAATGGTTGTGAAATTACTGAGTTGGCATTAAAGATGATTCTCTCCAAACTCCTCAACCATTAGATTGAGATGGATGAAGGGTGAAAAAATAATGTCAAATTTCAATAAAAAGTTTTAAGTTACAAAAATTTGACCCTTTAACTAAAGCTTCAAAAACCAAGTACTTGCATTCATCTCTATCTTGATCATATATTTCCTTTTGCGTAGTCATATAAAATACAAATACTCAGTACAGCAACTGAACTTCATATCAACCAAGGACAATACAACTCAAAATTTGCTAAATGTAACATTATTTCATAAATTGGCTGCCACTACGTGGACTCTGTATCAGCTAGTCTGAAGGAGAAACCAGATGAATAAATTAACAGGAAATATTTTCCAGTTCAACAAACATAGCCAAGATTAATGATTAGCGATGCTAACACCAAAATTTATAACTTTGAGAAAGGAAAAAGATAGAAAGTAACCGTGTTCAATAACTCCACACTACAATGAATCCATTTTTTGCATGCAACATTGAAGACAAAATGGCAGAAGCAAAATCTCTTATAATGAAAGAATTATTACCTCCGACTCCTTTTAGGCTGCAGTCTCTTGAAGGCCATGAATGTAACAGCAGCAGATAGAGAGTACCTACTCAAAAATAGATGTGTTATACAAGAATCTTATAATATCATATCTCATAGATGTATTACAATTCGTTGCATCGAATTGCCATATGAATAAATTTTCAAGGAACATGCTACTGAAGCCTGACAATACTTTCAATAGTGGTTCCAAAAGTCCAGTTTTTGCATGTATAATCTCAACAATAACTACACAAATTATATTTATAAGAAACGCTTGCAATGGATTTGAGAGTTATCAAAAGAGATGATTCCTACAAATAATACATCAAGTTTGCAGTAATAGATTTTAAAGATACATTTACACATATACATGTAAATTATATACTGCAATATGCTGAAAACTAATGCAGATTAGTCTATTTCTTATTACCGTAGTTTATATTTTTAGTTAATTACTCTTTACAATTTTACAACAATCACGCAATATATTTCTGCCATACTGAATTCTCAACCCAAAACTATCCACCCAGATTCAACTTCTTTATTTTTAATGGTTTTTCATGTTCTCACAAAACTGTAAAGTTCCAATGCTTGGGGAGTTTACTTCTATATCCTGAAAAGAACTTCAAAAGTTTCCAGATTCTTGTAGGGACATTGAACTTATAACTGTTCATCAAATATACACATCAAAAATCCTGCAATTGTGTTGTTACAGCAGTTTTTTGGGAGGAACAAAAGGTGGTTTGAAGATAAGATAGAGGAAGATATTTTCTTTCTTGTAGAATAAAGTTCAGCTTTTAGCTTCTCTTTGGGCTTCAATATCAAAAGAGTTTTGTAATACTTCTTTCTTTTTTATTCATTTAAATTGGGAGGGAATAATGAGCTNATTCTTGTTGATTTGGTCTGTTCTTATAGGGCTGATTGATATTTCTTTTGTATTATTCTGTATCAAGCTTGTCTTTATCCAATGGACTGCGTGACGTCCTTTGTACAGTTTTTTCTCTAATGCAAAATATAGTTTCTTATTAAAAAAAAAAAAAAAAGATAACTAATTCATTAGTGTCACATGCTTTCTGGTACAGACTTCCAGACTAACTTGACTTACAAAATTACACATTTAATAGTTCACTGTCTTCTAAAATCAACATAAGAGAACATTCATAACGATCTAAAAGACTTTGTCACAGATTCCTTTTAAGGAACATTGCCTTTAACAGATTTAGTGTCACTAAAAAAAGCCAATTAAGTAACACACATCAAACCTTTTCCTAGCCAGCACACAAAAAAAAGAAGGTGCAATTTGTTT
>JANLJB010000813.1:68453-109810 GCA_026212285.1 Bursera cuneata | reverse complement strand
AAATTATTTAGCTTATGAAATATATCTTTATTATTTTTATGAATTTTTAAATATTTTATATTATTTTAGTAAAAAAATTTGAGAATACCCTTATAATATTAATTAGTTTCAAAGGGATATAAAAAATAGAGTCTTTATATTATTTTATAATGAAGGAATAAATTTATTATTTTGGATATATCAGATTGGTGTTTATGATATTTTTCTTAATTTTTACTATAGCACCTTTAAATATAACTAACGGTGCTACAGTAATGGAGGGTTCTGTGTTAGTTTCAATTTTAGTAGGGTAATAAGTGTTAGTTTAAAATTCAGTTGGGTGTTTAATTTTCTTTTTAAATTCTTTGGAGGGTTGAGAGTTAATACCCCAAATTTTTATAGTAATCTTTGTTTGTTCATCATTAAATACATATTTCTCTTCCAAAGTTTCAATTTGTAGAAAAATAATATTCTTATTGTGTCTAATTTCTAGAAAAATAATCCGTGACCAAGGAAATTCCTACTTAATAAATAATGTGTTTAATCTCTTGTCATGAGCTAAATTAACATAAAAGTATGATTACTTATTAAATATTATATTTTTATAATTTATCCATTTTTTTTTGAAAAAAAAAAAAAAAAAGAGGAATCCTCCAGCTCTNCATTTTTTTTTGAAAAAAAAAAAAAAAAAAGAGGAATCCTCCAGCTCTCTTTCTTTTAGTATATTATTGTATCATTCAAATGATACTGTTACATGGTAAAATTAATCAGTTGGAATTAAAAAGTTTGGAATAAAGCTTAAAGAAGTTTATTAAATAATTCAGTAATTATGTAAAATAATCAAATTTAAGAGGGTGTATTTAAAATTAATAAAAAACTTAAAATTTTAATTTTTCTAGCCAAACAATTGGCCTGTGGCCTCATTGATTTTGGTATGTAAACCTATTAGCTCGTGACGGGCCAACGAGATATCCAAAACAGTGGAGTTTTGGCTCTTCACAGGCTAACAGGTTGACAGGTCAATATCAACGGTTTCATGAACCAACAGTTTGGTAAGATAAATCAAAATCTTAAAATTTTAGTTATTTTTCAATATACCCTCTTGAATTTGGTTATTTTTGTAAATCCCTTTTTATAATTTCTTTATTATCAAATGTATTCTTTGTGTTTCTGGAAAAATAGCGTTAACAAATGCACCACATAAAAAATATGCGTATCTTCATTTATAGTGTGTGAAATAAGACTTTGCATAAGTCATGTCACCTTATGAGTTCTAGGCTATACAATATAGGTTGTGATGTCTTTTTAATATAATGTATGTTTGCGTAATCCATATATTATAAGCTTAAAATTTAGTATTATTACCCATAATTTTTCTAATTACTAAGATATTGGAGGAAACTATAGTAAAATAAAAATATTAACGAAGAATCACTTAAATAACATACTCAACCGTGTAGTAAGGGATGCATATAATAATTTGGATCGTATAGTAAGGGATGCATATAGTAATTTCGGGTTTGGTGTTTAAACACATGGGTAACCATTCAATATTAAGTTATTATTTACTTTTATTAATTTAAAAAATGTATGAGATATTATATATAGTTTTACCACTAAAGTAATTATGAATAATATTTAATGTTAAATAGAGTTATTACATTTAAATTTATTTTAATAATATATATATATATATATATATATATATATATATTCGTATCAAATAAATATGTGTGTCCAATTTTATAACAAATAACTTTTTAGCTAATTATTGTGAATTATAAGATAACATTTTTAGTTGATTATACTTTTAATTATTATAAGGATATTGGTGAAAGGTTCACGTGCAACTTTAATATGTATTTGCATGAAATTAAAAACATTCAAATACAAAAACAATCGGTAAAATCAAACAAACAAAAATAATTTCACCAAGATTCGTGCCGATTGTTCTCCATACCCTCCCTTTGCTCAAAACATTTCTGCACCATATGATCTTCATGGGTATAAATAGGGTTAACTTTGCTCTCTCAATGAGTACCTATTTTGTTCTATATTTTGAAACAATTACAAAACGCATATATACGTCAATATGTTGTTGGAATAATTATGTATGGATTAGCATTATTATATCATTATATATCGTATGTTGAGAACAACTATATAATTAATTATTCATGTAATTAGTTAAGAGCCAAAATAGGATGGATACATATTATTATCTAACTTAGGGCTCTTGGATACACTATTTCTTCTTAAATTTGTTTAACCCGTTGGATGAAAAGACAAAAATACACAATTAAGAATAAGACCCAAGAAACCCAAGAATCACTAGGGCATGAGTCACTATATAACAACACTTTATGTGTTGTTAGTGTGTGTGAGAATAAATTTTGCCTTTTGCAATCCATTATTGTTGATCTTGTAGTTCAAGAATGATGTCGATGGGAAGTGGGTCTCCATTTTGCCTTTTTCAATCCCTTCTCTTTGATCTTGTAGTCGATGAGAAGTAGAAACTCAACACAAAGCATTAGAGGTAAACTCTGAAAACCTTAAACTGATTTGTGTGTTTTGAACATGTTTGTTCTGCTTATTTGACATAAACAAAATAACATACGTAATCTGAAAGACAACCAGCACAAGAACCATAAGTACCCTTTACACATAAACAAGCTATATAAGGTAACGATCAGGACAGTATGCAGATATTGAGTGGCAATATAATCATTTACTAATGAGTGTGTTACCTCATGCGTGTCTCAAAAATGCTCATCTTCTTCCTACCTCCAGCGCTTGATCATCTTTTACTGCAAACTTAATTTTCATCTGAGCTCATGATCTTCCTGCAGTATTGGTAAAACTATCCAAAGTTTCTGATTGCTGGCTGGTTGATTTAATGACCTTCCTATCTCTACATCGAGGGGTAGAGCTGGGTGAGGTCCTCAGCGCCATTGGTTTACATCATACCATTTGCTAAGACAGTGAAACCTCCTTCATATTGGAGTAAACGGGAGCTAGGGCCGGATTAGGCAAAACATCACTTAAGCAATCAAGCGTTTTATAATGTTTCCTGTGGAGGCGGCATCGGTTGTTTCAAGGTTGGTCAGTTGAATTCCCATGTTTAACATCACTTGAATTCCATGGAAGTTGTTGGCTCTTGGCCACAAAGCAGCTAAATCTGGCCTTGGTCACATCGCGTTGTGAGAAATTTACAAGACCCATTTTGTTTTTAGTAAGGTATATTTTCATGCGTCACGTTTGGGTTCCATGTAAACTTGTCTAGGCTGACTCAGTCCATAATATTATTAGAGGATTAAATGTTATAGTTAAATCTATAACAATAAATTTTTAATTTTTCAGAAAACAATAAACTTAAAATAATATCAGAGTTATATTGATTCAACTATAACAGATTTATATCCTTTCATCGTATTAATCAAGACATATTAAAAAAGTAGGTATATTGAAATGAACTAAAGGGGCCTTTGGTTAAGTAAATATGTCACCCATGAATCGGAATACGAATGAGAATCTCATTACCCTAGAAAAAGGAATTAGTCATTCCTCCTCCCCCTAATCGATTTTGATTTGCTCGGAATCAAAATAAAAAAAATGCTTTCACACTTTGATATTTAAAGAAAAAAAGCTTTCACAATTTCATATATGAAGAAAAAAAATCTCACTTTACTGTGTCACAATAAAATCATTTCTATCTTCAAACTATCGAAAAACTCTACTATAAAAAATAACAATAAATAACTCTCATTACATAATGCAACTATTTGGCTTTAAAGTTATAAAACTCAGTAACTCTATTGTAAAAATAAATAAATAAATAATTAAACTACCGAATATTAATAGACAAAGACATGTATCCAATTGTCTAATGATTAAGAAATTGTTAGAGATATTATTAAAAATTATAATTTATTTTTTTGAAGGGGCGGTTTTTGAAAAATATTAAATCTTATAATTTCTTTGATTTTCTTAAAGAAAAACAAATAAAGTGCTAGAAAGCTGGAAGTTTATATTTTATGATAATAATGATATATATTATTTATTATTATTATTATTTATTTGATATATTTTACAAGAAAATAATTTGAAAAATTGATATTAATTCCAATTCCAGATTTCTATAATCCAAACAGCTTAAAAAAAAATCAAATTTTGATTCTATACTGAACCAAACAAGAGGAATGAATAAGCATTTTAATTCCGATTTCGATTCCAATTCCAGAGCTTAAATCAAACGGACCCTTAACTATTATATTTAAGTTTTTAATATGTCTTACACTTGCAACGTAGATTAGTTAAACAAAACCTTATATGTATCAACAAATCTTTATAAGTGGGTGAAAACAACACTTTTTTTACTAATTTTTTAAACAAATGGTAAGTTTAACATATTGTAATAATATAATTCTAGATTTTATTTTATTTCATTTCTATTGTAATTATTTTAGTTTAAATAAGTTTTATTTTTAGTTATTGTTAGATTAAATTAATTTTAGGAATTATCTTTTATTTTATTAGAATTTATAGTTAAATTA
Organism: Bursera cuneata; assembly: GCA_026212285.1. Lineage (NCBI taxonomy): Eukaryota > Viridiplantae > Streptophyta > Magnoliopsida > Sapindales > Burseraceae > Bursera > Bursera cuneata. Next base: position 105,278 of record JANLJB010000813.1, on the reverse strand, counting down.
ATAGAATTTTATCTTTTCGTTGTATAAGATTTACTATAAATAAGTGGTTTTATTGAGGTTATTTTGAAATTAATCAATAGATTCTTGTCTTATCAGTATTGAATTTTTTTTATTCAATTTTTCGGACATTGTAATAATCCAATGGATCATGACAGGCTATCGATTCTGATTCTACATCACTTTTATGGATGGAATATGAGCAATAATGTCTACCCCAGTTGTTACCATGAAAGTTCCAGGAAACTTCATTTGAAATCGCAGAAAGCCCAAGTCATTGAAGTCAATGTGTCGGAAGAATTCCAAACACTTTCTTAGAAACATGATAGCACCTCAAAGCAATATATAATCATAGATGCTTCATTTCATTGTTATCTTATACGCCAGTTTAGTACTCCAATTGGGCTTTGCATTTTCTTCATTTTCTAAATTGTGTAATGAGGTTCAGATTCTCATTTACGACAGAGTCGGAGCTGCCACTGACTGAACAAAATTCAGGCCCAGGGGCATGCACACATAAAGAGTGTCTACGAATCTACATAGATGAATTGGTTATGACTTTATCTTGTGCACTACTATTTCTAATCTTGCAACTTCCTATGACATACATCGATGGCATGCCTGTACCAACTTTTGTTTTTGCTAGTCAGCCTTCTTCCTTCCGTGCCTTCCTTATGTGCATCATGGGGGCTTGCTATGGTTCCGTTTGCTCCATATATCTCCGGGAAGAGAAGCCTAAGGTGGCAAGGTTTTACAATGGTTTTGCTTTGGTTTCCATGGCTGCAAGTCTTGCAGTTCTCTCTGGGGCTGCTGTGTGGGCTGGGCTCAGGTCTTGGCTTTAACTTTTTTGTTGTCAGCAGTAAAAAAAATGATCAAAATTAGTGGTCTCATTGAAAAATAATGATCGTGCTTCAATGAGTTTATGTAGCAGTTATGAATTTGTAATGAGAGGTTTTGAAGAATATGAATTTGTAATGAAGTTGATGAAAGAGCAATATATATACATATATCTTGTTTCACTCTATGAAGAATTGAACAAAATATATACCAACAAATTAATCAACTTCTGCCAACTTGTTAAACAAGCAGCTTAACATAGTATATGACCAACCAAATATTGCATGTATCTCTGTCAATTAGTATGGTTGAACATTGCTTTGGAATGGGATCTCTCAGTGATCCAAAAGAACTTGTAACAATGGGAAATCACTGAAATTGGTTGGATGAAGAGCAGTAAATAATATAGTCAGTGATAGCAGGAAAAATAAAAAGGCAATGAGGTAAACCCCTTTAGCGAATAGGGGGAAGACAGGGCAGAGGAATCCGGTGGCTGGTGCAGTGCAATGACAGGGGAGGGAAGGAGATGTTGGCTGGGAAGCTTTTGCCATCTTGAGAAACACGTCAAGCCCATAACTAGTTGACGCGTGATAGTAACTGGCTTAGGAATAAATAGAAAAAAAAGTCACATTCCCCAGAAAATGAATTTCCTACCTACTGCAAATTGGAATCACAGCCGCTGATTCATAAAGCCATTCCTGATTTCATGATCCATAGCAAGAAGTCAAGTTGCTATGTTTTTCCAAAGAGAGACCAGGACTAATACAGTAATATGTCAGTCATTGCTTAATATCTTTCTTACAAGTTTCTTAGATCATTACTTTCAATTATTATATATACATATAATGAGCACTAAGTTATTGTAATATAAATCTCTTACATAATTACTTTTCATAAATTAAATATATGATTTTTTTTTTAAAATTACTTTTTATGTGCCTACATGAAATTAATATATATATAAAGGATTGTCTTGACGTGGACGTGAAAGTGCGCGTATATGCTAAGCTTCTACACAGCCCTATAGCTTACTGGAATAACAGTATTACCTGTCAGGTTACAGAATTAGGCACTTACGGCCCTTCCGTTAGTTTTTTTTTTTTTTTATTAACTTTAACTTTATTAATTTTGACAATTAGAATGACTATTTTACCCCTAAATAGTATTTGATAATACATTATATAATTTAATATATACTATATATTTAAAATGATCTATTCTACCATCAATTAACACATAATTTTCACTCTCAAAATATCTACTTTTATGGATAATTTTATATAATTTTGTTTTAAATTTTAAATTTTAAATTGATTAATTATTTTAAAGAAATATAACAATTCTTATTAATTTTAAAGCTGCAAAAATGTATGACATATATCACATATTATTTAGGGGTTAATCAGTCTTTTTAAAATTGAAGATCAGTCAAATGTTAAAGTTAAAATGTGAAAACTAACGGCAGTGGGTGTGAATGGCTAAGTTTCTTAATAAGAGGTGCGAAAGGTTTTTGCTAAACTATCACTTGAATTTTTAACTACCATGCGGTGTCGTATTTTACCCGGTTGTGGCCAGAGTAATCATCGTAAAAGGCCCATGCAGGTTCTTGCCTACTGCTTGGAAACTTCCAGGATGTTTAACGCTTGGATATTGAAAAGAAAGTTACTGTTACAAAAAGCCACGTCGTTCCTTCTCCGAAATCTCCGAAATCTCTACTGACCTTCGCGGAACTGTCACGGAAATCTCACACGCTTAAAAAGATCTTTACATGTGTATATATATATATATATATATCTGAACATCAATTGTTAATCGTAGTGTACAAAGAAAAAACTAAAACACATAACAAATTGTAGCCCAGTTTGTGTAGCGGATTGGTCGAGAATGAAAACTGGAGCAGCAGACACAACGGAGCTTCCCCTTAGTGAGGCTATCCCTGTGGCATGTACGCAACAGAACAACTGCATACGGATGAACACCGATGAGATGATATTCACAGCAACCGTGCTAACGCCAATGCTAATCTTGCAACTTCCTATGGAGTACATCGATGGCAGGCCTGTGCCAACTGTTATTTTTGATGGTCAACAGTCTACTTTCCAAGCCTTCCTTCTATGCGTGGTGGGGGCTTGTTATGGTTCTGTTTGTTCCATGCTTCTCCGGGAAAAAAAGCCCGAGATTGCATGTTATTTCAATCGTTTTGCTCTGCTCTGCGTGGCAGCAGGGCTTGCAATTTTCTTCTGGGCTGCTACTTGGTCAGGGCTCAGGACGCTGCTTCCATTGCTTGCTAATTGTCATAATTAGGAGCTACCTTGTGGTGCATAAATTGTATTGCGCATAAACTAAATAATTTAGTATTCGTTTGCGCAACAAGTTGAAACTATGGTTGTTTTTGTTTTTGTTTTTATTCCTTTTGTTTTGTTGCGAATTTTGATTGGTCTAGTAATTAATTAATTAATACAAAGCTTTTGTCTATACTGAAAAGCCTACAACAAGTAACCATTTCAAGGCTCATTAATTCCATTCCACGGAAACTAGTACTTCAGGGTCTCCAAGACTGTTCATAGACAGCCACTCCGAAACCTGTGAAGAGCACAAACACAAGACAAAGCCACGGCGCATCTTTGAGATTTCTCGGAAGAAGAGTTGTGAAAAATACCGTGACTGCTACCAGGACGCAGAAAAAGGAAGCAAGGGAAAACCCTTTTGCCACCTTGGGGAATACATGCCACAGCATGATTGCTGTGACTGAGGCATAGAAGCCAATCATCAGTATTAAGATGAACAGAAGATGGCATTGTCCTTTTGAGTCCAGTGAGGCAGCCAATAAAGCAATGGCAATTTCGAGTGGCACCATTACCATCCTGTTGGCGCATGATTCAAAGTTAGTACTGTTATTGTCACACGTTGCTTCTTGTTCTTGTGCTGTTTCAGAACTTTGATCAGAGAGTTCTGTCTCCTGAGTTGGACTGTCCAAAGATCCTGACTGAATAAATTGAGCCACCATTCTCCAAAACAGGGCTACCAACTTCCTGAGCTTCATTGCTGAACTCAAGAATATCAATCTGCTGAGAAAAATAAAAATGAATTTAAAGAAAAGTTAGGCCATTTAGTTGTATCTCTTTGAATTACTATTCACTGCTATATTACTGACAAAATATTTTTATTGTTTTAAATATGAAAAACAAATTAAACTTGATTGGTAACACCGCCAACTCTTATATAAAGCCATAACATGCATATATGCTCAAGCTTACTTAGAAAATTTAGAGAGAGGGAGAGGGACAGATAAAGGCTCTAGCATATAGAAAAATGGCAAATTTTAGTCCATATTGGAGGAGCGGGAGAGGAAAAAAAATTTTAGCCAGTAGGCCCCTTATATATCCTAAATGGCTTCTGGTAATCATCGATTATCCCTTGTAAAACTCTTTCATACCCATCTTGAATTTTTACTAGCCACCAAGTCACCACAATTTATCAAGACAAGTGGGGATGTTATCCCCAATGTTTGTTGCCTTAGGATTTAGCTTCAAAAATTTTCTCAGTACTCCTCTAATCATTAGGGAGCTTAAGCCACAACTTGGGTCATGTAATGAAAGAGAACCAAAGTACATTTCTAGGCTCTAGGCATACATTCAAGTTCATCTAGCAGCAATTGTTGCGAATATTCTACATATTGCTGTTGGCTTCGCAGCTGGAAGGGAAACTTACTCCCAGTAATTTAATTAAATGACTCTTGATTTATCAGTCCATCATAATGTTACTCAACATTGAAATTTTCATCTGACATCGCCTTGATATTTCCAACATTAACATGTCATGACTTTGGAAGGGACCTGCCCTGCAGATGCTAATGAAGTGCTTGTTTGGTCCATCAGTTATCACTTCTAAAACAATCTACACGCCTTCCTCATTTACCGTTTCATTAAGAAAAACTGTAGGACGTGATGGTGGATATATGTTGATCCCATTAGACAAAAACAAATAAGAAAGAAAAACCTGATTTGAAAGAAAATGGATCAATAGATAGTATTAACACTTACTCTACATAATGCACAGTGCTTTTGTTTTGATCAAATTTCAAAGGCCTAAATTATCATGCTGGACTGAACTTCTGTCTGATATGAAAAAAGCATCATTATGTCATACAACATTTTAATATTCACACTATAATCTTGGATATAAAGCAAAGAAAGAAATATATATAACTGACATAATTAAGCTTGTTTATTGTTCTAATCTCTTTTGTATAATTAAATTCTGCAGAAAGTAGAACATGTAAAACACTTATTATTAAACGCTTAAATCAGTCTTTTAAAACTAAAAGCCAAATATAATAGCATGTGAAGAAAATTAAACATGAACAGGAGAGTTTGGATTAAAATTAGATAATCAGCTCCAATTTTTCTGAGCTATCGTTCCAAATTATAATGATTTTGATGTCTATGAAATGCTTTACATATGATTTAGAGTCTTAGACTCAAATCTTTTGAAGAGTTTCCATGGTCATCATGACTGGGTTCAAGAACAAACTCTAGTGGTTCCTACTACTCTGTAACATTTAGTATTCTAGCTCAAGATTACAATTATTTTCTATCTGCTAGCACTATATTCAATGTCTGATGCAAGTGTGCTTGACTGAAACCTTAATACTCTATGATCCTCCATTCCAGCTTCACTTCTTCACCTGAGGGATCTCTTCTAAGCAAAATCTTTGGCTTTTGAAGGTGGACATAATATTGCAGAATTTTCCCATTATCTCCAACTTTAAATTTTTGAGGCAGAATTAATTTTCACACTTAATGATGAAATTTTATACATGAACATGTCACTTTAATCCCTAGCAGTCAAGTTTAATGTAAATCAATTTTCTTCTTTACTTTCCCTTAAAAGGGTGATCAGAGTTGTTGGAAACTTCACTAAATTTTGATTGAAGATTTCTATATGGTGATGTTCTTTGACATAGCGTATTTTATGGTATTTAATGAATTATTATTGTCTTTACTCTTTCTCTGAGAATCAGCTTTTGGATTTTCAAGAACAGTCTCAAATAGGTATTTAATTTAAATAAGATACCTTAAATGAGAAGATCACTCCAAAACTTGTTGCTAATAGTTTATGTTAGTTGATGCAAGTAAAATCTGGCTCTGGCCTCCGGACTTTATTGCCAATTTACCACTACAGTGGCTAATAGGAACTGCCTGATCATTTAATCTCTAGTGCTTTGCTCATATCAGTCAATTTCTCTTTCAAAATGGTAAGATCATTAAGCAAATCCTTTAAGGTTATTACGTACTCCTTGATATTGACAATCAAAATGAGGTTGGTCAATGGTTTGACAACATCATATTTATATTTAATGAACAGGGTTGAAGCTGGTTAGGTTTGTTAACGATTGCAATTATACCATTACTGATAACAACATTAGTGAGCAAATGCACAAATGTTGTAGTGACAGATATGCTCAAGTTGAGTTGGATTCTTGGCATCAATTATATATGTACCACTGTAATTTCATCGACCCACTTCCGCATTTATTTTCAAGTTGTGACTAATATTATTAATTGGGGTTACATCAGCAGCAAAAACCAGAACAACAAAGAAAATTGCAAAGAAACAAACTTGTCATTTTCACTAATGGAAGGAGCTTTACATGGCTCTCATGGTGTCCACAGAGGCAATTAAACCAAGCACTCATTCATTCTCTAGAAACCATGAGATTTTATGGTGTGTGGCTCTTGGAAGTGGCTTTGGCTCAGAATTTCTACCAAGCCCGCTTTCGGGTTCAGAAGATATTTTTTCAAGAGTGTGTGGGGACTTGAAATAATTACATCAATCATTCTGAAATTGAAAATGATAGTAAGAGATGTTGCAATATTTGTGCATCTCCCCTGGTTTAATGTGGACTTACGATTCTGCTTATGTTAGCGTCCTTTGTCGTTTTGGTTTGTAACAATAAGTTGTTGGATAGCCATTAGCTAGCCAACCCACTTTCCCTTGCCCTGTCCTGCCAAAACCCGTAGCAAATTTTAGCTAATTTCAATGGTTTCTCAACTTGGTCATTCCGAGGGCAACTGCTGCACAATTATAGGCTCAATAATGAGCATGCATAAATTTTGCCCATCATACATGTTGGCCATAGTTTGTTCATAGTGGAAACAAGAATGCCGTTCTCTCCCTTGCACGCTTTCAAGAGAGTCATAAAAGGTCTTTCAGGCTATGTGAGTGAGGCATGCTTGCTGCAGAGAATATGAAATTTATGGACTTAATCTTAAAGAAATCATAGTAGGGATCTTTGAGGTGGGGCATGTGGTTCTCTCCCTCTCTCTTCTTTTATTAGCCTCTTTTGCAGTACTTTGCTGTTTCATAATCACATAATGCTTCAATATATATTAAATCCATACATAGAAATAGTGAGTAAACAAATTTAATGTTTGATACTATAGTAATACTTAATGATCATCATGTTGGTTCGCTTGAAATGAAAATTTCACCAAGTAAATTTTTGAAATATGTAGCATTATTTACTTCATAAGAATCTTGAAAATGAAAATGGAAATATCAAATCAAAGTTAGCATGATTCTTTATTCATCTCTCAAGATATTCTCATCATTTTCCGTGATTCAAGATTATGTTAATGTATTCTTTCCAAGACACGAAATATTGGTCAAAGGAGATTGGATTAAGATGAAGATAATGAAGTGATATTGATGGAGCACACACAAACATGAACACAAAAAAACAAAACCAAAAGCAGCTTAAAGAAGAAAGATACCGATAACTAGGCAGTAAAACATAGACAGGCAACAAGTGGTTGAACAATGCCTACAATAGAGTTTGCATATCACAGCACCTATATCACAATTAAAAGGACATAAAAATTTCCATGATTGTAATGTTTATCGATTACAAGGATATTTGAAATGAATGCTACAAAAATTTCATTGCACAAATCATTGAATGCAATCCATTGCGTGTTGCCCTAAAAATTGGAAATCAAGTTCAGAACTTCAAGATGATGAAGTTCATTGATAAGATTCACATATGGGTATCCACTTGCGAGATTATTATTGTTATTATTTACATAATCCAAACACTTAAAGTTATCATTTATGAGAGTAAACAATATTATTAAATTCTCTGACAATATATATTATGACTTACTCATAACATAAAAAAGGAATAGCGAAATGGACAAAAACGACAATGTAAATGATGATGATGAAGTATTGAATTGTTCTATTCACCCAAAAGAAAAGAAAAGAAAAAAGTAATAAAGATGAAAATAAAAGAAAGAAAATGAAAAGCCAATTGCTTAAAATAACCAAACACTTTATTATCCACAATGTTAGTGGATTAAGACCTTGTTACAAGTACGTAAGCAACATGAATACATTCGTGCAAGTTATTGTCAATCTAATTAATAAATAATCAATTCCACCCACTCAACATAATTACAATTATTAAATCTTATTATAATCAGAATTAGAGATAAAATGTCAAGATTATTAAGTACTTAAAGGTGCATGCTAGGCTATCTGTGATGGACTTATCCGTTATCCACCAATCCCTCTTTTTGGATCGATATGTCATGAGTCATGACCAACCCTTCGAAGAGAAATGTGTGACCTTGTTAGTGGGGATGATGAAGGTAGACCAATATTCAAGCTTTTTGAGTTAATTATGCAAGCTTACCAATGGGGATATATCTAATTTTTTTCAATTGAAAGTCTTTGGTTACAATGATTTCAAGTGTAATATAATCAATTAACAATGAGGTAATTCAACTCATTTTGATTCTTCTATTACTTCATTATATATATATATATATATATGTGTGTGTGTGTGTGTGGTATTGTCACTTGTGCACCCCACTAGCGCAACCTTGCTATAACAAGTTTTGTTTCAATGCATCGTGATGTAATAGCAATAGTGAAGTTAATAAGGTAGAAAATATATATATTCAAGCCCCCTTGATGGTCACTCTTCCAAAAATAAATGACTCTTTAGCTACAAAACCCTAGAGAGAAGAGTATATATGTGTATGCTACAAACCTAGAGAGAAGAATATATCAAAGGGTTGGCTATCTCTTTTACATGAGTTGACAAGCCAACCAATAAGGGCACAAAGTGGTGCATTAGGCACACCCACGCGAGGTTGATTGTAGGGTAAGGTACCCCACAGATGAGTGTAATATATATAATAATATCATGCATGCGACTTTTGGTTTCTCTCATGGCATTATTATTATTTTTATAATGATGTAATATTTGATGATCGACCTTAATTGATACTAAAAGTTGAATGAGGTTAAATCAAGTACCCTTCCGTGCATGACCTAGGCCGATATTCTAGGACTATGTCCTTTGTTCGGGCTCTCTTTTCTCTAAACTGCCCTTGGATTGAAGCGATTTCGAGACAAAAAATAAAGGCTTATTATGGAAATGAACGAGATATGGAGAATAACTTTGTGGGGTGGATAAGATATGTAAGTTTAGTGAGGAGAAATTTTTAATTTGGTTTAATCATTGCCTCCACGTTTGAGAGATCCCAAAGGGTTCTTCCTTCCTCTTTCAAAATCTCTTTACTATGCATGATGAATAATCCATTATTAAAAGGATGCTTGGAATTCTATATACATGTATATACTGAGTTTTACGAATCCATTAACTATGTCAATTAAACTTGAATCAAAGTTCATAAAACATACAAATTATCCTCTATTCATTTACCATTATTACATCATTCTAATCGAGTCTTATTCATATATTTGTCGACACGAGAAGTACGGCAAACGAAGAGAATAAAAGGCACATTCAAGTGAGTGGAGTTAATATCATACTTTCAGCACACAATACTGTAAAAGTGGGGAAATGAAAAACTGACCAAGCTAAATGCTACATAACTAATCTATATATCTACCTGTACAGTACTGTACCTTACTACTGTGCTCTACAAGTACAATGGACAAAAGAACAGATCATTGATCATATGGGTCTCCAACCAAGCTACTCTTCTTCCCTACCTTTATATATGCACGAATCAGAAATTGAAAACAAGGTTGAAATTGTAATAAGAACTAAAAAAATAGGAAAATAAAAGGCACATTCAAATGGGAACAAGAAAAGAGCAATCACTAGACAAGAAATGAAAGTGAAGTCTAAATCTGTCTAATGATTTGTTTGACCGATCAGTCCACTAGTACATCAACCTGAGCAAGTGAGGAAATTGAATTTGCCTCCACAAAATTTGGTTTCTGTTTGCAAATGCAATACAAGGCCTTTAGTTTTAGTGGAATATGGCATTTCAAAGTACGCCCATTTAATTTATTTCCATCAATATCGATATCCCACCACCAAGTGTATTTCAAGCTTTCAGTGCCCACTAAAAACAAAACCCTAGCTCATCAGCTTTGTAGTTCATTACAAACCAAGCCAAAGCTAAAGCATATCCTCTCCTGTTCATGTGGAGCTGCAATATTTGACCCAGTACATCAACTGGCTCCAAACATGATTAGTAGGGTTAAACCCACCTTCACTTGCTCCAAGCACAAGTGGGATATATATGTTCCTGAAGGATCTATTTTTTCAGAAACAAAGTTACAGATCGATATGTATCATTCAAACTTGAATATTTATCATGTATAGTATGTAAATATTAAACCTGCAGCATGTACACTAAATCATTGATTTTTGTTAACTTTTCCTTTTAACATATTAAATCTATATAAATACACGAAAGAAAATTTCCAAGCTTTTTCTTCACCATCTTTTGCAGCTGAGATCATAATTATTGTCGTATTAATTAACAAAGTATAAATCATAAAGGAGACTAAAAGTTGAAAGATTAAAAAATATAGAAGGGTACTGGACCACAGAAGTCACCATTAATTAAAAAAAAAAATGTGGCAAACTTTTCCACTTAGTGTTCTCATATCTAATCCAATTGAAGAAAGGAAAAACCAAAAGATTACACTGCTTTTAGAAAGATGTACATGTCATGGAAGTAGCTCGTGAATTGCTTCTTCGCATTTATATATATATATATATATATAAAATAATTCTCATCAGATGTGATATCTTGAAGAAAAGGGCCGCAATATTTTATACATAGCTAGCTGAAACTTTATTTATGAAAGTGCTGTTTGATCGATCATCAAGTCTGTAATTAATACATATAAATCAGTTTTAGTTAACCATAATTCTAGCCTTGGAATATGAAAAAGCTAATTCATATTTCAGCCTATGATCTGATTGTGTTTGTTGGTAGACCGGTATTGGTAGGATTATGAATATAAAACTCCAAATCTTTCCTATATATTTCCACAAGAAGCAAAAAACAATTTCTTTATAAGCCAATCCTAATCATCTTACGCCAATAACTGACTGAAACAAACTGTTATCAATATGGTTAATTTTTTATACCAATAATATATTTCAGCCTATGATCAGCTTAGATGAAATTCAAGTCAAAATTGAGTTGATGGATTTGGTTTGCATTTGAAGGAGATGATGGGAAGGGTGAGACATCTGCCTTCCGCAGATTACTACAATCTCTCCTCCATGACACAAGTAGTCAAAACAAACAAGTAATGGCTCCTAAGTGTACCACAAAGAGGCAAGAGCCTCTTTTGTGTTGAGTGTTCGTCACGAAAGCAATATATATAAAGCTTAGCTAGCTGCGTAATTGATATATATATAAGGGTATTAGTTCAAAGTGCTTCTTGACTCATCAACTCTTTAATTAATTCGCGTCAGTTTGACTATGAATATCATATAATATTTTTCCTTAATTACACTGGCCTGGACACCCACATTTGACAAAAAAGAAAAAATCTTATAATTGGCTTAGCAGCATACAAGTAAAACCCCAGAATACATAAAATTGGAATGGTAAATAATAATAAGAAAATACTCATCCACTTAAAGGGATATTGACTTCTTCAACTCCAAATTCTCTCTTCTGCTTATTTCTAGCCAAAACGTCTCCCGATTAAAATAATTTTTCTCCCCACAATACAGACTTTTCTATCTCTGATGTAAGCATATATGTTTTGATCACAAAATAATTATCCACAACAGACATATATAGAAATTGCAGTGAGTCCATATATGTCTATATATGCCCATCATCACATGCAAATGCAATCATAGGTGTAATTAATTATCTATTAACTACTCAGAAAACTGCATTTTTGGATGAGCTTGTTACATATTGTCGTATACTGTTGAAAGGAGTTTTCAACAGAAAACAAAATTATTTAATAGTGTTTAATGGAAACAGATAGATTTTCATGGTAGTGCGCCCACTTGAATTGTTCTCTAAATAATAGAATACCTGATCAACGTTGTTTTCAGAAAACAGTCTTAATACTATTAGAAAAGTGCTTTTGCTAGCTCAATTACACAGTAACTAGCTCCCAAACTTGCCCTACAAGGGATCATCACCCATGATACATACTTTTACATATATTGATGAATTTAATTAATAAATATGCAGAGACATGAATAACATTACATGATCTGCACGATGCTCTCGCATGGCATTAGCCATAACCATAAGCAAGCTAGCCCATGCTGTGCCACACTGAGATGCTCCATTGCCAAGATTAAAGTGTGGGGACCTCCTCAACCTTTTCCTTCTCTATATAAGAACTCCTCCCCTCAAGCTTCCTTCTCCCTTCTAACACAAAATTTCTCTTATTTTCCAGGGCTGGTTAATACTCCTGAAAAATTTTCCCTCAGATTCAAGCCATGCAGCCCGGTGAGGTTTCTGCAGGTGTCCGTTTTATAATTCCTCCAAGCCTGTCCTCATATTCACCTCATTTTAACATGACTGAGTACAACAACACGCCCACAACCCAATTTAACAGGATTTTGCATCAGATTCAGAATATGCCTCCTCAAGTCCAAGAAGTCAATCTGCAGCAGTCGTCTCCTTTCAGCAGTAGCAATTCCACCTCTGATGAGGCGGATGAGCAACAACTGATTCTCATCAACGAGAGGAAGCAGAGGAGGATGATATCGAATAGAGAGTCTGCGAGACGTTCACGCATGCGCAAACAGAAGCACCTGGACGAGCTCTGGTCACAGGTTCTTCTTCTCCGGAACGAGAACCATCTCCTTCTAGACCAGCTGAACCACGTCTCACAGGACCATGACCGAGTTCTGCAAGAGAACGCTCAGCTCAAAGAGGAAGCCACTGAACTTCGCCAAATGCTTACTGACATCCAACTGAGCAGCCCTTACTCGACCTTGAAAGACCTCGAAGACTTCCGGTCCAGCATGGATTTGTTTAGTTAGTAAAGGAGAGGCCAGGCGATGTTCCCATTTTTTTTTTTTTTTTTTTTTTTTACCTTTTTCCCACTTTTGGTTCTTCTCTCTGTGGAAATTAAACCTGCAATCGTCGCTCCTCTTTAAGCTATCTGAGATGGAAAGATAAGATAGCAAACATGTTTTGATGAGTATCTTTATTCTCTTTATTCCATCATGCATCATATTACATATGAACATATATATAGTTATCTAAGATGCAGAGAATTCAGAATGATTCATTCTCAAATTCCTAGTAAGTTCATCTATAAACATAACCACAAATCGAATCAATCTAAGAGGGTTTGATCAACTCTGCAATATTGATCATTAAGTTCGTACAAACTGTATAACAATTTTTGTCACATTACTGACATTCATGATAATCATCATAATAAGTTCAAGAGGCAGTTTCCAATATATATATACATATATATGGCATCCTGAAGAAGATTAATTCTGGAAAACCTGCAGCAATCTTGAAAATGATATATATTTGAGTATAACATTATATTTGTGTTGAATTATTGTGGAAAATGAAAGTCATCAGGTGTACTAGAACAGAAAGAAGAATGAGTGGCATTACGTGGACGATTGGTTTGATGATGCAAGAATTTTTACACACATGAAAAAGCTAGCTAGCTAGTAGCTATCCCACCAGAGCTTCAAGCACTATTTTTATAGCTTTTTGATAGCTAACTTGACCATATTCAATTGAGAATAATATGTTTTTGCCCGTTTCTAGATTGGATAGGGTCCGCAGAACCATTGTCCACAAACAACATCTCCTTTTCCCTGCAAGCTTTATTGCCAATTTGCCATAATACAGCTCAGAAAATTAAGATAATTAAACAACCTTGCTTTGTTTATAATCTGTGTTTGTTCTTCAACTTTATCAATCAGAGAAAGTTCTTGCTAAAAATTGATTTGGGGCATGAGTGAAACTTTTATAATTAAAAGCTTCTTGGTTCAGATTATATGTACAACCCCTCTTGCATATGATTCCAAGTGATTTACGTCCACTACCAACATTTGTATATGAATATGTGAGTACTACTTAAACTAAAGTTGACCCCTGAAATTTTCTTGAGTCAATGTGTATGAATTAAATAGCAGCTTAAGTCAGAAAGCTAAATCAATGTTGGTTTAATTGGTGACTTTACTTGTATTTAATTCATTTGCTTTTTTAATGGAGGTAGTTCAGATTCCAAGACATGCATATCTAACGAAAGTGAAAGAGTTGAGACGACTCTTCACGACAGAAGACACTCGCTTGGCCATCCATGAAATGGACTTACCATTTTCTAAATTGTTATTAGGCCATAACCAAGAGTTGTGATGGACAAGTACATGTCTGGGGCATTTATCTAAGAGGTCAGCTTGGTTAAAACCATCTCCAAGGAGGAGGCCTCGAACTTTCTGTTTCTTTTTCGGGTTTGGACAAGCCCAATTGCTCTTCACATTTTCTTGTGAAAATTGTAAATGTTCAGCCATATGATATGGGGCTCCAGGCTCCTGCTTTTGATGCATTCAGCAGCAAGGTGCTGCAGCTTCTTCACCTGTAGCCAAATTGAGGTCAAATGGTATGAATTTGTTTACGATGTAGACTAATAATTATGATTTTTATCTTTTTAATACCTGAGAATGGAGGTTCAAATGGGTTCAATAATATGGTTAACTATCAATAAAACCCATAATTGGGTAGATATAGCAAGATTTAAGCCTAAGTTCATCCTTTTACTAACAAAATTGATAAACCTATCCCAAAAACCCCATTCATGACCAAATCCTAGATTCATAACCCAGATTTTCAGATGGCCCTTATTTGTTTGGATTTTTATAAAATGCCCCCATGTTGATGAGGCTCATTCTCTCCCTGTTCACCTTTGGCAAATGACATGTAATGTGCAGTGTAAACCATGTGTTGTAAACATTTTCCAGAGATGATTGAAACAATAGCAAAAGGAGCAAAACTAATGAGAGTGTTTAAAAAAATATTCACTTATGAAAATTTAGATCTCTTAACTACGATCGATCGACTGATAATTTGACGTATCCAAAAAAATCTATCGGTTGTTAAGCGTTAGAGATCAACAATAAAAATAAGTCTTTGCATGTCAAACTAATTTTTTTTAAAGGTAGATGGTCCATTTTTAACGGAGCCATTAATTTATATTATTTTGTATTTGCCATCAAAGATTCATAATTAAAAGACAAAATGAACCTTACTTTTCGTAAACTATAAAAAAGTAGAGTATTTTACATTGCCGACAAAATGTACGTTTTAGTTTATATTGGAATGAAAAATTTTATATCTACAACTTATTTTTATAACTAATTTCTTATAATTTGAGTTGTCAAAATCTTATTGGACGGATAATCTAAATCATATGTAACATAATTTTTCTCATTTAGTAAAATTTTACCAACTTCGTCCTAAGGAATTAATTATAGAAATAAGTTGTAGCTATAACATTATTGTCTAGTCAACACATGACACGTTCAATTTCAATCCAGCCTATTGTATGTATCGAAGGGTTAATTAGGTTCGAGTGAACTTCCTAAAAAGTTTGTACATCCAAAGGGGTTGAAGGGGGTGAATTATATTTCTCAAATTATTAGGTGTAATGAGAATTTTCCATACCGGATGGGACTGTGAATATCCTACAGTGACATTCATGGATAATGAAAATCAGGGAAACAGGCGTAGCGATCACTCTCTTATATTTTAATGCACCGACAAGGCCGGTGACTGCCCACTTGGATTTCGTCTTCTTCTTCTTCTTCTACACACTCAGAATCAGATCTCAACATTTCTTGCAAATTAACGGTTAGATCGCCGAACCCAATGGCGGTGGCCGTCCGCGGAGGCCGAGGAGGTGTTGTTATGGGCTTACGCGGCTTCTTCTCATACAGAATCTTCGTCTCCGCCATGTTCTCTCTTCTCTTCCTCGCCACTCTCTCCGTCATCCTCACCACTCATCCCTCCACTTCCCATCACGACTCAGTGAGTTCACTTTACTCTTTAACTTTTTTTTTTTTAATAAAGATTCCATTTTTATTCTTTTGTGTTATTGCTTCTTTCTTTAATAGGCACTACCAAGTGTTGGTGTGGCATTGAATTCTGATCCGCTTAAGACTAGATTGGATTTGATACAGAAGCAAGCTAATGATCATATTACTCTAGTGAATGCGTATGCTGCTTATGCTAGGAAGTTAAAGCTAGAGAGTTCTAAGCAATTGAGGATGTTTGATGATATGGGTCGGAATTTTTCTGAGCTTTCTATGAAACCCACTTACAAGTCCTCTTTGTTTGAACCTGAGGGGATGGTAGATGAGGATGTGTTGAGGCAGTTCGAGAAGGAAGTTAAGGATAAAGTGAAAGTTGCAAGATTGATGATTGGTGAGACAAAAGAGAGTTATGATAATCAGTTGAAGATTCAGAAGTTGAAGGATACGATTTTTTCGGTTCATGAATTGCTTGTTAAGGCCAAGAAAAACGGGGCTTCTGCCAGCTTGATTTCTGCGAAATCTATACCTAAGAGTTTGCATTGCTTGGCAATGAGGCTTGTGGGGGAGAGAATTTCGAACCCAGAAAAGTATAAGGATGAGGAGCCAAAGGCGGAGTTTGAAGACCCCACCTTGTACCATTATGCTTTGTTTTCAGACAATGTGATTGCAGTGTCAGTGGTAGTGAGGTCGGTGGTGAAGAATGCACAGGAACCATGGAAACATGTGTTTCACATAGTTACTGATAGAATGAATATTGCAGCTATGAAGGTTTGGTTCAAGATGAGGCCTGTGGAGGGTGGTGCCCATGTGGAGGTGAAGGCCGTCGAGGATCATACATTTCTGAATTCATCTTATGTGCCAGTGTTGAGGCAGCTTGAGGCTCTTAAAATGAAGAAGTTTGACTCTGATAATGGGGCAGAGAATGCAACTAAAGAAGTGAATAACATGAAATTTACGAATCCTAGATACTTGTCAATTTTGAATCATCTTAGGTTTTATTTACCAGAGATGTACCCGAAATTGCATAAGATTTTGTTTTTGGATGATGATGTTGTGGTCCAAAAGGACTTGACCGGGTTGTGGAACATTGATTTGGATGGGAAGGTGAATGGGGCTGTGGAGACTTGCTTTGGGTCCTTTCACCGTTATGGTCATTATCTGAATTTTTCACACTCCCTCATTAAGGAGAGGTTTAATCCAAAGGCTTGTGCTTGGGCATATGGAATGAATATATTTGATCTTGATGCTTGGAGGCGTGAGAAATGCACAGAGCAATATCATTACTGGCAGAACTTGGTAAGTATATCTCCCTTTCAACTGAATTAAAAATTTTACTTTCTTTTAGTGCAAGTATTAGTTGGTTCTGTTCACATTTTTTTTTTTATTCAGTAGGTCAAATGTCAATCATATGCATAAATTAATTAATTCTAAAATATGAGTTACATGACATTTCAGTTTTGGTTGGACTTGGAATCGTAAGTTTAAATTGAGAAGTGCTATATTAGTTTATTTATCTTTGATTTTTTTCATCAGAATGAAGATCGTACTTTGTGGAAATTGGGTACCCTTCCACCTGGCCTTATTACTTTCTACTCATCAACAAAGTCATTGGACAAATCCTGGCATGTTCTTGGTCTTGGGTACAATCCAAGTATTAGCATGGATGAGATCAACAAAGCTGCTGTCATTCATTACAATGGCAACATGAAACCTTGGCTTGACATTGCTATGAATCAATATAAGAATCTCTGGACTAAATATGTGGATAATGATATGGAATTTGTGCAGATGTGCAATTTTGGCCTCTAAGTGAGTGCTGAAACAGTTCTCACTGATCAGGTAACACCAAAAAAATTGCAGTGATTTTTTATAGTTGGTTACTCACTTTCTTACAAATTTTGGTTTCAAATTTATTCGTTGTAACCTTTGAAGCAAAGCTTTGTAATGTTTTGATTCTCCCAATAGGGTAAATGATTTTGATAATTTTTGTTGATGTTTATTAGTTTTTATAGCTTCCCACCATAAAATTGTAACCAATCAAACTGATTGTGTATTAGCATATTTTTATTTATTTATTTATTTCACTTTCTTCAGATACATTTTGTATTGCATTATGTTATAAAATCCTTACATAATCGTATTTCTATGACTTCTTTGTCTCAAGGTTGTCATATAAATATCCCTAGGTTATCATTTCCTTTGCATAGAAGATTTCTTATCCAGTGATCTCGATATTCTCTCATAGCGGCCCCTGATTTGTGTTCCCTGAGAAAACATTGGGCATATGTTGATGTGGTAAGCATCTCTGTTATAACCAGAGATCTCCAGCTTCTTCAGACTGGTAAATTACTCAAATTAAGCATTTACTTCTTTTTTGGCTTGATATTAGTGGTTGTTTAAAGGTAGTAATGGTTATAGTGGTAAGGGACGGAAGTTGAGCTGATCTGGATGTCAATTATGTGCTAGAGTTTATTCTAGCATATCGTTTTGTGTACATACAGATGCCTCAGTCATGTATAAAAGTTTTTCAGTTAAGAGTTATTTCTGTTCTTTCAGTTTCCTTACAATCCGACTGCTATCATGCCTTTGGTGGCTTACGGCTGATCAGCACCCGATCCTTTCTGAAACAAGTCAATAGCTTACATTGTTCTGTTCTTTTATTGTTTGTTTTCAGCTGCTAGCAGGTCATTTTAAATGAACTACCTTAGGTCAATTTGTTTGGGAATACTTTTCATGGGAAGCACCCTTTGTTGTGTGTCTCAAATCCTTAGAGCACCTTCACATGATGTTATATGCAATATCTGCTTTGAACTTTTATTCAGCTAGTTATAGATTTGGACATTGACATCATGGGCTTATAATCTTAACTACCAACGAATACCTGGTTTTTCTATCCGACATTCCTTTTATCCGTTCAACCATTGGTTACACTGTTAACTGTATAATGGCTATCTACTTTAAGATGGGTCATACTACCATGCATAGGATGCAATGTTACATTCATTTCAAGAAAGTAGCGTAAAAAAGTTATAAACATGTATGTAAAACTTGTAAACATTAAATTGTATAAAACGGATGTATTCTTGCATCCGTGCATTGTAGTCAGATCTATTTTAAGGAGATGTTTTTGTAAATTGACCACGTCTCAAGATTAGCTTGATTGCCTTGGCATAAAGCTGAGTAAGAGGCAGACAATGATGCATGTCAATAGATGAATTGCTCTGATATAAACCAGAAGATGACACTTCCAATGTAAACCAAAGGCATGGCTACCATAAGGACTAATTCTAAAGTTTGACATTCATATGTTGCTGAAATATTCTACAGAACCAAAGATAGGAAGAGTTCTTGACATTTTTGGCAAATTGCTTCTTCTCAGATTATAGACCAGAATCAGACCACTTTTTTTGAATAAGTTAGGTGTGTATGAAAGGGATTTTTGGTATCATCAAAACTGTCAAGTGATAGTGTAATATAATTTTAGTTTTTTTTATTCATTAAGCAATATTTAAATGAAATAGAGTTATTTTATTTTAATTTTTATTAATTTCATTCAGAGAAAGGGGAAAAGACCAAATGGTTATGGTGGTGGCTCAGTGGCTCACCTAACAAGAAAGTGATTCGTAATTCATCAACTAGTCTAATTTGGAGGAGGAGATGTATCATGTCGTGCTGACCTAACTTTCATTAAACTAAATAAATAATAATAATAATTAATTCATTGAGATCGTTTTTGCCATGCATTGACTTGCTATTCCATCTCACCTTTTCTTTTTCCAAACTTGACATTACAGAGGTTCTAAATGTTCTAAACATTATATAGCAAGAGCCTTTTCTTTTTCTTGGTCGTCATAATTTTTTTTTTTAATAAATGTTTTCAAGGACCTCCATGGTTGAATAAATTTTCTCACTTTGGGAGGGGGTTGGCCAAGCATCACAATCGGATGGCTAATGGCTTAACGTAATTTCAAAGGATAGACATTGACATTCACAAAATTGAAAGATGGTACAGACCAACCTCTGAATCAAGAAATCGAACTTAAAAATGAATCAATTGCAACTAGGGAATGAAGACACTTACTTTAAAAGTCTTGGATTTTATATATATATATATAAAGTTACCATCTTTCCCCTTCAATGGCACTTATGACTCAACCACTAGTCTAATTGACAGCATTGATCTCATCAACACATTTCTAACCAAATCTTATACCAATCTAAATAGAAATTATTATTATTACAAGTTTAAAATATTTTAAAACTTTTTTAATTTTTTAAATTTTTGAAGAATAAATGAGAAAACAGAAGTAAAGGGAAGGTGATTTGGCCATATCAGCATGTGGTCGTCGATCCCAGATGACGTGGCAATGCTCTAAGGTGAAGAAGCCACTGAAAGTAGCCAACTTTGACCCGCATAAGAGAGAGAGAGAGCGAGAGAGAGGAAACGTAGCTGTGTCTTGTCTTAAAGAAAAAGTTGGTTTGGTATTGTATTTGTATCCGGTAAGCAGTACCTTGGAGAATTTCCTTTTATTGTTTTTCACATTCTAATGCTTTATTTCATCATTTGATTATATATATAGCGTCTAGACTCTCTCCAAAACCCAGATCTTAGCTTTGGTTGATTTATCTTAATTTGCTAAAGAAGCATTAAAATTTTCAGGTTTGGATACTTTTCAACTTTTGTTAAAGTTATTCTATGATCTGGGTTCGCTTTTTCGTTTTTTATTTTTTGATGTGGTGTTGATTTGGATACTTGACTTTTTTTTTTTTAATTTAATTTATGTGAATTTGTGTGATCTTCATCGCCAATCCAGTTTGCATTTTGTATATTTTTTTATATATATATATATGAACTTTGTTGAGGATCACATCGTTTTTAGGCACTTGTAGTTCTAGATCTAGTTTTGGTGGATCATTCATGTATGTTGTTTGATTCCTTTGGCTAATGCATCGTTTTGTTCCTAGCATTTGCATTTTAAGTATGCTAGTTTCCCGTTTAAAGTTACAGTTTCAGTTGGAGGCCTTGTGAAATTTGATATTTTCTTATTTTTGAACTTGTAGGGCTAATTTAAGGAAAAAAAAAATGCAAACTTGCTATTTGATTCTTGCTAAAGTATTAACTTTTCGTTTTTTTAGATAATCCGAATGCGATGTTCTTAATTTTTATTATTTAGCTCTCAAAATTTGAAGACCTCAGGGGTCTATGTTGAAAATCTTTTATGCTATCAAACCTGTACGTTTTCTCTTTAATCAGAAGTTAGGATCTATAATCTTTTTTTTTTTTTTGGTATTTTCTCACTGGTAATGTCAAATGTTGAGCAGGGGAAGATATGGCTGATACAAAACTTACAAGAATAGGCCTTGCTGGTCTGGCCGTCATGGGCCAAAATCTGGCCCTCAACATTGCTGAGAAAGGCTTTCCCATTTCTGTTTATAATCGGACTACCTCCAAAGTTGATGAGACTGTTGAACGTGCTAAAAGGGAGGGAGATCTTCCTGTATTTGGTTTCCATGATCCTGAAGCTTTTGTTCAGTCAATCCAAAAACCTCGGGTGATAATCATGCTTGTTAAGGCTGGGGCACCTGTTGACCAGACTATAAAGACCCTGTCTGCTTACATGGAGAAAGGTGATTGCATTATTGATGGTGGTAATGAATGGTATGAAAACACTGAGAGGAGAGAGAAAGCCATGGCTGAATTGGGTTTGCTCTATCTTGGAATGGGTGTTTCAGGTGGTGAAGAGGGTGCTAGACATGGTCCCTCTTTGATGCCTGGAGGGTCCTTTGAGGCCTATAAGCATATTGAAGACATTCTTCTTAAGGTTGCAGCTCAGGTTCCAGACAGTGGCCCCTGCGTGACTTACATTGGCAAAGGCGGATCTGGTAATTTTGTTAAGATGGTACATAATGGAATTGAATATGGTGATATGCAGCTGATTGCAGAGGCATATGATGTACTGAAATCTGTTGGGAAGTTGACAAATGAGGAACTGCAAGATGTTTTCTCAGAATGGAACAGAGGGGAGCTCCTCAGCTTCTTGATTGAAATCACTGCCGATATTTTTGGAATAAAGGATGATAAGGGAGATGGATACTTGGTTGACAAGGTTTTGGACAAAACTGGTATGAAGGGTACCGGCAAGTGGACTGTACAGCAAGCTGCTGATTTATCAGTTGCAGCTCCCACAATTGCTGCTTCGTTGGATGGAAGGTTCCTTAGTGGCTTAAAGGAGGAAAGAGTAGAAGCTGCCAAAGTCTTCAAAGCAGGTGGCTTTGGTGATATTCTATCTGACCAGGCTGTGGACAAGAAAAAGTTGATTGATGATGTGAGGCAGGCTCTTTATGCATCCAAGATATGTAGTTATGCACAGGGGATGAATCTTATCCGTGCAAAGAGTATTGAAAAGGGATGGGACTTGAAGTTGGGAGAACTGGCTAGGATATGGAAGGGGGGCTGCATTATCCGAGCTGTGTTCCTTGACAGAATCAAGAAGGCATATGATAGGAACTCTGAGCTAGCAAACCTTCTTCTGGACCCAGAGTTTGCAAAGGAAATTATTGATCGGCAGTCTGCCTGGCGTAGAGTTGTATGCCTTGCTATCAACTCGGGTATCAGCACCCCGGGTATGTCCTCCAGTCTTGCTTATTTTGACACATACAGAAGGGAACGATTGCCAGCTAATTTGGTCCAAGCTCAACGAGACTACTTTGGTGCTCATACCTATGAAAGGATCGATGTGGAAGGCTCCTTCCACACTGAATGGTTCAAGATTGCCAAACAGTTGAAAAATTAAATCTTCTCCTGAGTATTCCGCTTAATCAGTAGTCTTTCTAATAATTTCTGCTCTGGACTACGGCTGGGCAGAGCTTTTATCACCTCGTCTTTGGTGAAAGTAGAGTACGATTTATTAGATCCTGTCAAATTTCCGGAATTAGTTTTCTATTGTTTGTTGTGGTTGTGCTTTGGCAGATCAGCTGCTGTTGCTATGTGGCTAGATTCAAATTAATCCAGTTTATGCTCCCTATATTTAAAGGAGAAATGTCTGTCATTGAGGCACAATGTCTTTCATAAGATATTTGATCACCAAATAATCGCAGAAAATTTCGTAGTTTCATGGTCTGGTGATTAGTCTTCTGCCACTACTTATCTGTTTGAAATTGTTTGTTTCGCTTCTGTATGGTGTGATTGGCATGTGCAATGTCACTTCTTGGCCTGGTTTTCAATATCAAATAAGATCAGGACTTAACATATGTGCATCGCGCATACCAACATGTTAAAAGCTAAAACTGGCAGTCAATTTTCATATTCTCTCTTCGCCAAGATTGTTTCTCTTAAGCCTGTATCATTCATTTGTTTCAAACTTGAAATTTAGATCTTTTATAGTTGAGACAAACATCAATTCATATTCACAGTAGCGGGTGGTGGAAAAACCACCTCCTTGGTGGGAATGACCTGTGTTTTCCATTGACAAAAGGGGAAAAAGTATAAGTAGACTACAAAACTGTTTTGACAAAACTTAGCAGGTTCATCTCCTTTGTTGACTTGAATGTAGTTCTCATCCTACCAAATGGTTCCCTTGTGTTTTCATTACCAAATAATTGACATTAATCTTAGAATTCTGGTAGAAACTAACTGGTTAATGCAGAAGCTGAAGAAATCACCATCATCTACACCAATTATTACTTTGATGATCACAGCTATTCTTTAAAGTTGTCGGCACCTCGATGAATCTATGGTTACAAGAGCAGTATGAGGAAAATAAAATGACAAAAGTAGTCTTATTTTATTCTACTTTCTACTGTTTCCTGTCTTCTACAACCTTTGCAAAGTTCTTTTTCTCTTTTATTTTTTGTTTTTACTTAGAATTCTGAATATTTATTTATCATTCAATCATCTGTAGAGAATTTGTATATGTGTTGTATATGTATATGTATATATATATATATATTGACTTAAATGTACAACCCATGCTTTGAGGAGCCTAGCTGTTCTAGTCTTGCCGTCCATCTTTGCAGAGCAGGGTTATACGTGCAGCCAATGTTCTGCTATTGACAAATGTTTTTGTTGGTCCTCCTGTAGTAGTTGGCATTTGTCTTTCTAGGATGATCTTTCTTCTTTCCAGCACAACACATTCTGTTGATTCGTTGCTCACACACACATTCATGCACAAATTTATCATTAATTTCTTTATGGAACAATTTCTTTGTTTTTTTATTTATTTAAAAAATGGTTTTTGTTTTGCATTATCTTCTTGTAACATGATCTGCAATCATTTTCTCCCTCAATACCAATCCACCTCCACGAGAAGTTGCCACTTATTTGTCTTTCCACACTGATCATTCTCCTTTCCAGCACATCAAAACACTGCTGGTTCATAGCTCAGCACACACAAACACACATGGTAACACATGCACACATTCTTATTAATATGTTTCTGCCAAAGCCAAATTGTCATCGTAGTTTCTAACCCTTAAATTCCAACACGCTCAAAACAACTTTCAGTTTGTCATTTACTGTTAGTTTGCTACACAAAAGTAGAAAATGGAGAAGTTGAAATTGTTCCTCAATCAAGAAAAGGGAAATATAAACCATAAGACTCATTCAGATTATAGAACTTATTTAACATTTCATTCCTGCGTGAATGTATGCACAATGTCGTTAGAATATGCATATTGGAAATCTGAAATCACAAAGATCCAGTATAGAATATCCTTCCATTCTGGAAAGTGCAATACATTGTTTTAATCTCACAGCGGAGAATTTTTCGATCTTGCACACGTCACATTGTCCTACTTGCACTATTTTCTGTGAGAATCACTTCCATGTTTAAACTTAGAACTGTTTTCACTACTTTTTTTCTCTTTCTCTTTCGACTTCTTCCATGAGAAAATCTTTTTTAATTGATCACACTTACCTTTAGAACTTCCTTTGCTGTGACTACCTTCAGCATTTGGACGTTTATGTTGATGACTTGGGCCAGAAGAAGCATCGGAAGCCATTGAATCATCACTGTCTTCCTTATTATCTTCATAATCATTGCCATCAGTGTTGCTATTGTGATAATTGTCATCATCATCATCATCATCATTCTTGTATTCATCATCATCTTCTTTCATGGGAGAGTCAATGTATGTTGTCCACCCAGATTCACTGCTGCTACATCCTTCTGCGCTGAAATGGTACTTGGAAGAGTCCATTACGAGAGGTAAGGTAAGAGATTCTTGAAGAAGAACACAGATTCAGAAAGTAAATTATTTGCAAGGAGAAAATATACTACTTCCTCTTTTCAAACAGAGGTCTATATTCTTTAACCGGGTCGACGACACAGGTTGAAGATAAGATTATTTAGAAGCAGAAAGAGAGTAACATTTTTGCAGCTAAGAGAAATAGGAGGAGAAGGAAAGTGTAGAGTAGGAGACCTATGTCACAATACAGGCCAATGTTAACTGCATAGACCGTTATTTATGGAGGACTACAATGGACTTTAGTTAATTTCTGAAAAAAGAAATGGCCTAGAAAAGGACAGTTATGATAACTAATTCTTTTTTCTTAAAAGAAAGAAAGTGGAATTTAAAATAAAAGAGATTTGCTTTATGTAGATTACATATGAACCCATTTCACAAACACGAGGGAAAATTATCTTTACAGTAAGTAATTTGTGTCTTGTCTCCAGAATATGCAGAATAAGCCATTCCTCAAACTGGGATAAGTATATGCCACCCCACACCTCCCTCTTTACCTTTCATATGCCTTTCATTTTTTCTTGTCTTTTCCCCAAGCATGGATCAACAGTTTTGGACCAAAAAGTGCACACAGGCCAACTGGGAGTTGGGAGTTCCAGATCATGATGTTTGATATGAGGCTGCCAAGGATGTTTATGCTTTGTTCTCTTATTGTCTTTCTCAGAAAGTTGGCTAGTGTCTTACTCTTACTGGGGTGGCACTTGTATCAACACCTAGCATATGGCTAGGATTATACCTAGCTAAGAATGTTGTTAGGGAAAACAACAGAATCCTCACAATTCACAAATGCTTTCAGAACATGGATTTCAAGTATCATAACACAATCCCACTTTTGAAATTGGAGTTCAAAGCCAAAACTATTTTTGCACACTAGTAAAGTTTAATTTATATTTGTAGAATATTACAAGAACAGCAACAGAGACAGCACCAACAGCAATAGTAGTAGCAATGGTTTCTTTTCAACTTTCTGAATGGGATAATGTGAATATGCAGCTGGCAGTTTTTTATACAGAGTCCATAGGAAATTCACATTTTTCATGTTCATTTTTATTGTTTTCTATATTCTACTTTATTAATTTAGCCATCAATGTCCACTATTTTGCACAAAATTTTCACTTCATTTGGTTAAGTTCTTTGACCAAATTAAACTTAAATTGTTTTTTAAATCATAAAAGAACAAAATGGGTTGGCAACCCTTTACTGTCTAACACTCTTATTGCATTATTTAGGCTGTGCCCCACTTAAATCTGTTCTCTTTCTCTTTACTTTAATTGATTTGCAAGTAATATAAGGCCTTGTCTGAATTCTTTTTACTCCTCAAAGATTCTATCTTGACTTTCCCCTAATAATTATATATGGATGTGATTTATATTTGGTTTTCAATGTTATCTATTTTGATTTTTATGTACAAATCTTTTACTTTTTTGGATTTGTTTTAGTCTTGATTAGGTGTGGGAATATCACATACGTTATAAAGACGTAAATTTGTCGTAACTTATTTAAAATCTCCTTCATTAGAAACTATAAGATGAAACATATTTCTTAAACAAAAGTTTAAACAAATTGAAATTAATAATTAGGCACAACCATCTAGTAAATGAAATGAAAGTTCTAGAACGTAATAATGTCCAAATGATTTCAGAGTGGTGCTATTTGAACTCCATCTATAAGCTATAAACACCCCCATCTTTTAATTTAAGGAGGATAAAATTGTATTAAAAATAAATTTAAGTAAAAAGGATGGGATAATTCTCGCCGACCTCCATACCTTTACCGACATATCAACTGGAATCCTCCAACCAAACTCTTTGTAAACTTGTTGCATAAAGAATATTTGTCAATGATTTGTTTGAAAAGCATATATATAAAACTTTGACATTAGTATCAACTCTCTCTTAATGCCTCCAAATCTCTCCCTTCTTCATGAACGAAGGCAAATCATTTAAGCAAGGTAAATACGACAAATTTACGATCGATAGATATTATTACAAAGATTTTTTTTCACATTCAAAATAAAATAATCTTTTTTTAACTATAAGATCTCTATTAATTTTTTAGGTCATCTATTGTATGAAGTATGCAACTTCTTTACATATTATATGAGAAGAGAGGTGAGATTAATAATGATTTGTGACAAATGCATGCAGAGAGGAGTGAAGAAATAGGTTTAAGAATTTACTCTTTAGTTTTCTTATTACAATTCTACCCCATTTGAAAAGAAGATGGGGCTCTTTAGTCCTCATATGTGGTTCAAATAGCATTCAATGAAAATATATGGCAACTTCCCCTTTTGAAGATGAATTATTAAAGCCTATAATGGAATTTTACTTTTTTTATCTGGGCTGTAGTTTGGGTTAGAAAATAAAGTCTTCTTTATTGGGCCTACTAGTTGGGTTGTTGAAATTTTGGTCCCCAAGCTTGCTTTATCCACCCACCCAAAATTAATAAAGAATTGGCAATGAGTCCATAATGCTTCACTGGTCAACTTTCATCATGTCATTTGCATATTATATATTTGGCAAAGAGGGATAGAGAAGAAAAAAAATACCAACTTTTCATTACTTTGAAAATGCTTTTATTAGGAGAAAAGAAGAAAAAATATTATATTTCATACACTTTTTAACTTTCATACATCAAGTTGTATATATTTATACGTAGTGATCGTTTCTATGCATAATAATATTTAAATAGGTGTCATTTCTCTTCTTTTTATCGAGTCTTATTCTTTTCTTTTCATGAACAAAATTTTGTAACTTTAGGTGATCGTTGATTTTCTTCTCTATCTTGCTTTTATTATTACTTTTACAAAAATAATTGTCCATGGATTAATTAATCGTTTTTCTTACCTTGCCTCCTCTCCTTGTTGCCCAATAAAATGTTGAATCTACAAAATTATTGAACTTTTTCCTTTCGTGGGATAATTATTAAAGTTTAAATTATAAAATTTACTCGTTCTTATCCAATTGACCACATGTCACTCTTATCTTCTTTAGTGAAAAATAAATATTGGAATCCACTTTACTATAAGACACTAAAAATTCTTCAAAGTTAACTTCTATACACATTATTATTCTTTGAATGCAAATCTTTCAACTTTGATTTAACTTAAGTGATTGCTGAATACTCATCAAAATCTCATTATATAGTTTATTTATTCAATTAGTAAGATCACTTAGTGCTTTTGCAATCGAGTAAAAACACCAAGTGCCTTGCAGATGGATCCTCTTGGAGTGCTTTTATTAAAATGATTAGATCAAAATCTTGACAGCGATAACCAAATCCGTCAAGATGGCCGAGTTGGTCTAAGGCGCCAGTTTCAGGTACTGGTCCGAAAGGGCATGGGTTCGAATCCCATTCTTGACATTTATTTTGGTTTTTGATCAACTTTTTTTTTTTTTAATTTTAAAAATTCAACGAAATTCTTATAAAAATGACCTAACTTAGGACATTTTATTGATATTTGTTTAATTTTAAACGTATTTATCATTAAATTACATCACAATATCTAAATTTTTCAAGTTTGATTCAAAAATCAAACACCATCATTCGTATTGTCATTTCTTTCAAATCCAATCTGCATAAATTTCTTATAATTTCACAGGAAAACACTGTCGTAGAAATGACTGATGCACCTTCTTAGAAATCAAGGGCGTATTAAATATTAGCTTTTTCTCATCTTAATCACTATAATATACATAGATAGATACTGTTGAATGTTGACACTGATGTGACGCTCATCTTTTGTTAATATAACACGAAGAGATTAATTAATTCACGATTCATGAACTTAAGGGCACTTTTTTCTGTAATGAACTGTTTGTATGCAGTTCATTGTTTAGTGTCTTGAACACATCTGCTGACCTCAAGTTGCGTTTTCGATTGTGACAATACAATGTTTAGGTCTATCAGATACGACCTGGAATATCCTGAGTGTATATCCAGTTTGTACAACAACAACAGAAAATTATAATCAACAATTGTGAATTGAATCAACAATTGTGAATTGTCTCCCATTATTAACAGTGCCTAGTATACCTTTTTCTCCATATGCATGCCATTCAACTAGACCATCATAGCCTCTTTACAACTCCAGGCCGCCGCGTCCACTTCTTCTACTATGCAAAAGTCAAAAAAACAACTTCTTGATTAATATTTGTTAATGTAGTGATATAACAAAAGCAATGAGAGGATAAAATTACAGCAGAAAGCATGAAAAAGCTGGGAAGATAACGACGATGATGACTGTGATCAGAGCCTAAATGGAAACTTATGGTATGTATGCACATGCCCTCAATGGATTGGTGGCACAATTCCATTCACAATATGTCATGAGCATGAAATCTTGGAGACTTGCGACTAAGGATCATTAACTGGTTTATTTCAACGGCGCAACTCATGATCACAGAAATTTTTTCTGAATATGACTGAGGAGATATCATTATATTAAGAAAGCAGGGAAGAAAATATATATTTGTAAATAAAAGGTGAATATTGATAAAATTTTATGAATTTATCGCGCACTTAAGTTCAGAAAAACAGATAAAAGACGAAGTAAATAAGGCAAGAATATATTCTTGTGAACCAGTTAATAAATCTTTGATAAGTATCAATTAATGGCGAATATGACCATCCAAATCCACTTTGAGAATATATATATATATATATATATATACTCTTAAGTTCAGAAAAACAGATAAACGAGAAAGTAAATAAGTCAAGAATATATTCTTTTGAACCAATTAATAAATCTTTGATAATGGAGAATATGACCATCCAAATCCACTTTTAAAGAAGGAAATTAATGTTATTTTCTTTGGATAATCACAGGCTCATCTGGAAGCTACGGAAAATAAATAATTTAACCACTTTCATGCACTAAAAAGCTGCTAAGAGATTTTGATTGCTGCCCAGAACCAGAAGCATATTAAGTTTCATAATAAGAATGAATACAGATTACAAGGCAAACTACCAGAGAAGCAAAATTTCTTCCAAATATCAGGATTTATATCCACTAATACTCATAAAAAATTTACATAGTCCCGCAAAATCCAGGCCAGAAATATAGAAGGAAAGAAGGATCCGTCAAAAACAAAGAAAAGACACAAGTCTTCTGAAGAAAAAAAACGTTTTAGTGGCAGGATGTTGTATATGTATATCTATCTAGCCCTTCTTCTTGAATGATCTCCCTTAGACTTGCTCACAGCAGCAAGTAGAGGAAGAAGTTGCCGGCGTTGCTAGGTAAGTGGGGATGTCTTCTCCAGCCATGATGACAACAATCTTTGGTTCAGGATCAAGCATTTTCAATAACATTGCTGGTGGCTTTTCTTGAGCCTCCTGATCATGATCACTTGGTGAGTTAGAAGATCGCTTCTTGTATGAACATGCCAACAATATCAAAGCCATTGCTATTAGCACCAACACTAAAGCTAAGCTGCCAAAGAGGTAAGGTATTGGAGACTTCCATATATTGATCGGTGATGCTGAGTTTGCTGGCCTCATATTGGTTTCTTTCTCTCTTTCTCTCTTCTTGAACACCTGGATGGTGAGTGATTACAAGGTTGGCTCAATGAATGTGACTTTATAGGAGATTTGAGTTGCTTTAGGTTTAATATGGAGATTTTAAATTACCTTAATGGGGCTTCGCTTTTAAAGGAAGATTCTTGGTGCTTTCACATATTTCTACTATTGAATTGTGTATGACATCAAATTGCACGTTGTGAAGTTATGGCAGATCTTAAATCTTATTTGGCAATGATTGCATATCAACTTAAACATTTAAAGGGTTTGCTTTTTAATGTAAGTTTCAAGACTATTCATACATAAATATATCTTTTTGTTTGATAAAACATGACCATTTGAGTTATTGACGTGCGAATTCTTCGATGCGGGTAATGGGTTGATGCCACAAAGCAATAAAAACCTCTAATATGCCAGCACAGTGCAACCAAATGCCCTCTAGAAGGATTAGGACTGATGGGTTATGAAAATCTTGTCAATGCTCTATAATTGAGAAGGACTATTCACTAATGGTGGATTTGTAATCGAGTATGTTTCTGGATTTGCATTAATAGAGATGAAATATCAATTTGTCTACAAATAAAGCAAATAGAAGTTCATCAAAAAGTCACTTTAGATCACCATTTTATGAATTTGGTATTTCCTGTAAGACACGCTCAGCCATCTTCATGGGTTTTATATTCCCAATTAAGAAGAAATTAAATACAAGAGAATTATCATGGTTGGTGATCAGTGATTAGAGTAAATGCGAGATATAAAGTCAAAGCTTCCGTGTATATAAATTAACCAAAGATTTAGTTCAATCTTATATTAAGATTATAAGTCAGTTGATGTAGATATATCTTTCAATAATAAATACTTCCGAAAGAAGTTTCAGTTTCTTCTCTACACTTCTCACTCATTCAGTGAAACTATGCAATATCTTGCTTAGTTGTGCCATTTTGTAAATCGTATGGCCATGAAACATGCCTAACTTTTTGAATTTCTTCAATATCGATCTCTCCAGCTATAACATTATATTTTGATTATTTTTCCTTCAAATTTCTTCTCCACGGAGATTTCTTGCATATCAGGTTGTAGCATGTATTAATGTGATTGTATTTTTACGAGTATGGTTAATGGAGTCCATCATGTAAATGGTCTTCGAAAAAGATAAGAGATGCCCCCAAAATTGTGATGGTTCAGCAGTATTATGTGCAGTGAACCAATAACAACCCATTAAATGATAGCCTAATTTAAATGATAGCCGACTTGAGTATCATCTAATAGTTATATGATTGGTTCGATAACGTTATTGATTAGTATTGTAACAATTTATTCTTTTCAAAATAATGAATGGATAACATAAATTCAAAATTTTAAATTAATAAATAGATAAAAAAATTCAATTACAACCTATAATATTATCTTTATGATTTAAATTATAACCTGTAAATTTTTTATAATGACTCAAATATTATAAAACTCAAAATCATGACCTACAATTAAAGTGGAGTAACTCAATAATGAATGTTAGCTAATTTACAATCTAACTCTTATAATCTTTTGTGTTATTACATATACATATATTTTATTTAATTAAATTGATATATGTATATAGGTTATCTTAACGTGTGTTATTAAGATATATATTAAGAACTCAAATAAGGTATATTATCATTTCAATCATTAATTTATTAAAATTTATATTTTTTATTACAAACCTTATTGAATGTAACAAAATAACTAATTTAACATAATTTCAAAGATAAATTGATGATTTTTGAGATTAGCCTATGCATATATATATATATGTAAATACCGTTATACTCCCCCATATAAAAATGCTTACAAACTACAGAGAGACCCAATTAAGAGAATCTGTGCCAATCTTTGACTTGATATATATACTTTAGAACATTCGTTCATATTAGTTAAGATCCAATGAAAGAAAAGAACACAAGGGCCCCAAGCACTTGAGCAGCTGCTAGCTTTTTCTCTGCGCTTATCTTAATATTTAATGTTTTTATCGTGCATAGAGAGGGGTCTGGTGGGGTTAGGTTGCTAAACATTGCTCATGCCATGGACGGTGAGCGATCGACGACCCTCCAACCAGCGTGCCCACATACATATTTTATTTACTTTTACTTGAATGATAGCAGAATACTGTTATATGTGGACACCAATTTCCACCTGGATCATCTCTCAATCCCATTTCTTCCAGGATACAGTTTATATCCTCATGTGTCGAAACTTTCTTACATCAAAATGTGCTAATTCTCCACTAAACGAAAGCAAGTGGAGTGAAATATTTATATGTGCCTAGCAGCTATAGTTTCTCATATCTATCTAGCTCTAGCCTAATCAAGTCTTCATAACTATCCAACTTATAATATATATCCTTATCCTTGTGAATCAATGAATCAATATATTTATGGAAGAATATCGATTATTGAATGTAAATAAAAAATATTAATTAATTAATTTGTCATATATATGAAGACCACGTGTGAAAATAACTATGTTTCAAGAGGGTATTTCAATATTTAGTCAAACTTTGATTTTTTTTCCCTTTATCTTCAAACGAATTACGAGTTCATCTATAAATTAATATGTTTTCACTCATTAAACTAGTTAAAAGCGTAAGTTAAGTGCGTTTTAGTATTTCATCTATACTTAAAGAGATTTTTGTGTCCATATATTAAATTTGACTAAACAATCAAAGAAAATATTAAACCTGTTAATAAAACAAAACCAATTAATTTTCTTAATTCATATTGTTATATATGGTTAGTGAATAAGGTTTTGAACTTGTTTGTGATTAAGGTTTGAATTTTTTCAATTCAGTTGACGTTTTTTGAGCGAAAGAAAATTATATGATGAAGGTATATATACTTTATTTACAAGTGATTATTCTATTCGCAATTTGCAAATTTTTTAACCCTTTAAAAACCTTCCAAACTAAACATGCCCTAATGCTAGTTTTTTCTGTGTGCTTCTTGGGCAAACAGGAGGAAAAAATAGGAATATAAAATATAACATGTAGTTGAAGCACGCCGACTAATATAATTTTCTAAATATTTTCATAAGCATTCAACTTTATAATGATGAAATAGAATTTCTATACTTCTCCAAGCCACCGCTTCTCTACCAACCCATAGTATATATTATATCTAAGTACAATTTTCAAAGTTATGAACACATTCTTCATCTCTTTCATACGCCAAATGATGAAAGCTTTGTTCTCTTAGAATACTGAACCGTGCACATATCAAACGCAAACCATACACTAATTGCAGGTCAAACTCATCAAAGCCTGCTGAGAGACTGCTTTGATACCTATCTACCTGCAGTTTCCCATCTACTCATTTTCACAAGCCTCATTAGGGTTTTGCCTGGACTTTCGATGTGGATAATATGCAGGAGGACCCGGCAGTCCAAAATGAGTGGCGTTCCAAGTTTTGAAGTTAATTAGCCAATGAGTCATAATGGGGTTGGAACAGAACTACTCAAGTCATAAAACGAAGATGTGATAATGTTGACACTATGCCACCATAAAGTACTACAGAGAGAGCAATAATTCATCTTGAGTTATATACCAGTAGGAAAAAGAAAAAAGAAACCTTAAAGACTAGAGGTTGGAATGCTATCCTGTACGTTCAGATATGATCGCAGATACGATATGGCCCATTATGAAAAAACAAGAGGAACATAAGGGACCAAAAATCAATTGCCACTTTCCCTTCCTTCACCTTCATCATCATTTGCAATTGTCCAGCGGAAGATTAAACAAGTCAACATTGATAATTAAAAAAAAAAGTCACCTAAGTATTCTTCATATATTCATAAAAAGATTTTCAATTTTTTTTTATTTCTCTATTTTCTTAATAAAATTATTTTCTATTTTTAAGGTTATATATATCCGAAGACTGGTTTTAAAAACACTCTAGTCAAGTTTTTTTTTAGATTAAAAATTTAGGGTTACAATTTGATTGAAAATCAAACGAAGAGAGAGGTCAAATTCCATGCTGTGATAAATTTAGTCAAAATTAATATATATGTCTCCCAACTAAAGAAGTTGAAGTGGGAATGCCACTTCCTCTTCCTGTGGATTTGATAACGTTATTTTCTACCATAAGAAAATCAACTTTCTGCTGACGGTCAACTTCCTCTAAATACGATACAAATTGAACACTTGAATGCCGTTACCTCTGTGTCAAAGGATAGAATTTTATAATATTATCTAAAATCAATCCTGTTTTTCCACATTAAATCATATATTAAACTCATGTTAATCAATAATGATGATTAACCCTGTTGAATTACATACCCAGAATGTCATGTCCACGTTCCACCAACCATAATTCACCATCTCATGAATATCATTTTTCACCCTAACCATCATCTTGATCCTTCTAGATTTATAGCTTTATCATTTTTAACATATTGGCTAGCTATCGCTAGACTACTGACTAAATGAGATGTTAATTTCTTTTTCAAAGAGTGGTCTACTGCAATTCTCACCATCATCACAATTTTCATCATGGCCAGGCAAATAGCCAATCAGTTCATCAAAATTGTCGCACATTGTTTTGTTTTGTCGAGCCAAAAGCTAATGACAGATGACTTTAAGCTTTTAGTAGTGGTTCAATTAATAATGAGGTTTTGGCTCTATTTAGGCACATGATTCATATTAGAATGATCCGGATACAAACTAATAATTTTTCGATGAGATTTTTGATAAACTAATAGTCACATGATTCATGCTAGAACGATCTTAATATAAACTTAGACTATGCAATCAATCTTACGTGTAATGATAGAAGATAAATGAGATATGACCTCTGGCTATCTAGCTATATATTTACTGAAGGGTCAAGGCGAAGAGGAATCTCGAAGGCCATGAAAAATTAATTAATCAAGAGGATACTTTGCTTGTACAGTAGTGGTTATATTTATTATCTAGAGCTAGCTTAGCACACCAGACCAAAAGAATTTATACAAAACCCAGTGCCAACAAACAAGAAAACATATATATATATATATAGCAGCCAATATTAGGTAAGACATTCCCTTGGCTTTTCTGCCCATTTGGAAGGATAATTTTATATTTTTATTTTGTAAGTAAAGCTAGAATCTCACTAATGACATGCTTAAGCAAGAATCGGAATTGCTTAATGCGTCTTTTGGGCATTTCACATTAGCGAAAATGATATTTGTTGGATTTGACAAAAGAGTAGAAAAGGAGTTTTATATAAAGATTACCCTAATCAATTAGGCTAATGGAGTAGTACTAAATGCATAGAAGAATTAATTAATAATAAGCTAAAGTCGTAGCTTGAGCATTAGCTAATATAAAAGTAATTAAAATGGTTAATTTATTAAAAAACAAAGTACAGAAACAAAATTCATCTGGGCATTGCAGATTCCTAATCAGCTAATTAATTAATAGTCTTTTCTCATATCTTCTAATTAACGAGTGAAAATAATTACAGAAGTTTTTCTGGATATGAATTCAGGAAAAGAGAGTGCAGTCTCGTCACATTAGACAGCAATGCTTGTCCAGATTCTAGCTTCTAGTACACTCATTAGAAAAGTACTAGAAGCTTCATATATTATCATCTAACCACAGGAAAATCAAATATATTAGTTAGAAATATGAGATGCGGAATCTATCTTGATTAAACTTTTAGTTGATATGTATGATTGAATGTGTTTGTAATTGGAATTTAAAGGGAACATATTACAGATATGATTTGATTCACAGTATCTATTATTTTCAATTCTTGATGTTCTTTCATTTCATACCTAGCCATTTGATCCTTTTTTGGTTTACATGTGTGTATCATTTATGTAATTTCGATGATGTAGGATATATATATATATATATATATATATATATATATATATATATATATATATATATA
>JANLJB010000813.1:33282-51676 GCA_026212285.1 Bursera cuneata | reverse complement strand
TGGTAGTTTACCTAAAGTGTCTCTGGGACATCCGTTTAGGGTAAGTGTAAGTAGTCCTCTGACCTGAGACTTACACGGCCATTTCATATGGCAATCGGTATACTTTAAAACTTGGCGTCTAGAATCTTAACGAGTTTCACATACACTTGTGGTTGGGTATATTGAGAACCATTTAGGAGTGGATGTAATGTCAAGATGAGATATGTTACTTCAGGTAAAAGGAGATGATGTCACATAGGATACGACAGTAGTGTCTCTAAAGGTTACAACCATCGGGATAATATGACTAGGTCATGATTTTCCCGATAAAAAAAAATCCTTGGTTCGAGATTCGAAATGTACGTCGTTATTGGGGTTAACACATAACCAGCCCTAGGCCTCGTACATGAGATCTGATATAGGATTTAATTACATAGAACTACGCCTGATAAATGTTTTATTCATGTTTGGATATTTCTGGAGAATTGGGTAGACACGATATTTTGCTAGAAGCCAACCATATCTTGTAAATCAATATAAACACGGTACGCTTAACGTGCGTATACGGATGGTTTGAAAAACCTAATTTACTACCAACATATCCGAAAACCTAATGGGTCGATCTCCGAAGACTCACCGATGATGAATTGACACGAAGAATGATATAGAATTAATCTAGGATTAATTCACGACATTAAAAAGATCAGAAAACTGATTAATTTAGAATTAATCAAGTGAACAAATTGTGTAGAGAAAATTGGATTTTTCTACAAATTTGTACATGGCATTTTAAACATATTTGATATGTTGATTTATTTATTGGATAACATATTAGACTTTGATATCTAAACGGGCTTAAAGGCCAAATTAGTCTAATTTTAGAAATTATTTAATTTAGGCTTAATTAGTGTTATAAAATGGCTTGACCCATTTATACTAAAATTGTTAAATTAGATTTAATGAAATTATAAAAGCCCAAAGCCCATTTTTATTAGAGGAAAGACATGCTAGGCATGAGAATAGTTTATAATGGTAATTTTAGAATTTATCAAAAATTCTAAAAAATGACTTATTTAAAATAGTGAAAAACTTAGAAAGTTTTTTAGAAATTTGTCAAGCCAATTGAATAAACATCAAATTTCCCATCACATATGCATGCCATGCGTGTTAAAAGAAATAACAAGAAAATTTCTCTCTCTCTCCATAGCCATTTACGTGTGTTTTTTGCTCTCCCGTGATAAAATTTTATCTTCAAAATTTTATCACAATTCTAGCAAATTTTAGTCAATTTTAAATTGAAGAGGAGTTCCTCCACGTTAGATATGTAACATACATCAAGTTTGAAGAGATTTGGTCAAGATTGACAAAGTTTGGAGGGAATTCTTGGTAAGAAATAACTCATTTCAAATCTTGAGTTTTTATAAGTTTTTCTTCCACATTTACACTTCATTTAGATGCAATTGCATGATCCAAAACTTACTTTTAATATCCCAAAGTAACCTCTTTATGCTTGTATGTAGACACTCTATGTGGCTGCACTTTGTTCTCACATATCCGTTAACTTGTTCAGTATGGCCTCTATGAAACTAGGTGTCTAGATATTCCACATTTCCACTCAATCCAAAAGCAATTTGAAGCGGTACGCTGCGTTTTCAGTGGGACAGCAACTTCACCAGTTCTCTTCTCCTAATTTATGGTACGTCATCAACACCTGGCTCTTGTAATATGCTACGAGTGGTGGTACTGGTGGTGGCCGGCTCTTGGTTCTTTATTGTCTATAAGATGTTAAATTAGAATCTTAGCCTCAATGCTTACTTGGTGGACGAGAAGCTTCTGCTGATGCCTAACAAATGGCGTTGCAGATATGCATACGTGAAGCACCTCGCTCGGGATCATGTGGACCTCGACTATAAAGTGAAAGCGCTCAGCTGGCGCCTCATGGGGTATCATGCATATGCACTAGGTAGTTCCATGCATAGAGACCACCTCCTAGCTACCTTAAGTTAACTATTCTCTCATGAAGAGCGATACCTTTGTCCATCACAGCAAAAACTGCAATCTTTCTTTTAGAGAGGCTTAACTGTTGCTTTAACAAAATAAGATTGAGAATGATTAATTAGTTATAATTGTATAAATTGATCTAGACCTAGTTTTGAATGGTATTGTCAGAAGCAATTAATTACTGGGCACTACTACTTCTTTTCCTGGTCATTTACCAGATCATATTAATTTGTGAAAGTCCTATGCATGCGTTTTCTGCATGACAGTAAGCTGCGCTCTCATGTAAATGTGTAAGATCAAAGTCCTGAAATGGAATGCATTACTATTGAGATTAGGAGAGATTTGGTTTAAATTTATAACTTCAGAAAATTGCTTTAATATTCCACCAAGAATAATTATGTGGTCCCCTAAAATGTTCGTTCAATCCAGTATGGGACCTCAAGTTTAAAGATAATTGTCTTTTAGAATAAACTTTCGGTACTTTACTGTCTTCAAAGTGGTCAGAATTAGTAATTCCAGAGATGGGTTCGGATCTTTATTCTGTAGAGTCTCATATTCTGGAAGGAAATCATAGACTGATCAATTGATTAACTCGGATGTATATATTAAATGGTAAATTCCCTCAATACTTGGTTTTAGAATGACTGACTGCATCTATCCTATCAGTTACTCTGTAATTTTATAAATAAGCTCGTATTTTGGTGTATAATATTGTACCTAAATGACCGGAGGAGGAGATTGCTCGGTTGACAAAAGCATATATGTATCGCATATGTAACTGGCTAGCTAATATGAACATATCTACCTCATAACCTCCATATTTATATAAAAACAATCATTTAGTCCGTCTTTCTGCTGCTTATCCTACATGATTGCAGCACTTAGTTTGTGTTAATATTTGCTATATATTTTGCTATAATCGCATAATTATTGTATTTGCAATCTTCACTTTTCATAGATGATGCTTCATTTTATATGGTAAATTTTCACGATCATAAAAAATAGTTGGTACCATATCTATTCCTTTCTTCTTTAGCCCATACGGGCATCCTCCTGCTGGTATTGGAGGAACCTTCTACTTGTGGATAAAACAGTTTTGTTTAAGAAACAGCATAGTACCATTCGATCCTGAAGCTTTGATCTGGAGATTGTTTGACATTACTAGGATCCTTTTATCGTTCTTCAACTTGGGTCTAGAATGTTCTTTTTCTCCCCAAAAAGGTGATACGGGGAATTGTCTTGTTCTTTAAAACTCACTCCATGGACCATATTCAGATCTTATGCTTACGTCTTTCTTGCTTCTTTTGACTAATATCTAACCGAAAAATTGAAGTTGTTGGAAAGAATATGAAAGATCTAAAAGGGAAAGATATTAATATAAATATACATGCATTTACAAGGATTGCAGCTGCATGATTACATGGACATATAAGACTAGAACACCATTAACAAAACTACTAAAATTACTGTAGAACATATATATATCTTACTACTTGAGAACGATTAGATTAAGAAAGCTACAATATCAATAGTACAACTTCGGTAACAACTCCCATAATTCTATTCTGATCTTGAGGAGCTTGTTTCTTGGCTTATCTCTGGATCACGAAAGATGGGACAATGCCATATCCAGTTTCTGCCATTAATGTTGTGGAGAATATCTGGTCCACTTCAACTTCAACATCAGTTCTCTTGGCAAACCTACCCTTGATTCTAGGCCTGGTCTCTGCATAGGCCTTCCTTGAAGCATACCTGATTGTCTTCTCAAACTTCCTTGTCTTCTTCTTCTCTCTGTATCTCAGGACCCTGGCCTCCCTGTCCATTGGAGTAAGTTGGTGTGGCATTTGAATTGGAGCTCCTGAGAAGAGATCGATTGTCCCTTTTGCAGCTCGTGAGTGTGAGATGGATATGTCACTCATTGTTGACTCTGGCACCACACCTATATCCGTGGAAGAAACTGAGACCTGAAATCATATAAGCACACAAAACTTTAACTTAAGCTGATCATCGATGAAGCATTATTGCACAAGTAATTAAAACTACAAAAGGAGGAGGAATTTGTCAGTTAGCTGAGGAGCTCACTGTTTTCTTTCCTCTAATTTCTCTGTCCTCAACTTAACAAGTTTTGAGGGAAAAAAAATTCTAAACTAATTAATCATAACTATTAAAAAAATTATTATAATAAATTAGGCAGCTAATTCTGCAGTTGCAACTTTGTGGGTGAAATACCGTGACCTCATCGAATAAATTGATGACATGGAAAAAAGGGAAAGAAAAGCAGAAGTAAAGAAAGCAAAAGAGAAAAGGTAAAGGAAAGGGCTCTTAAAGTGCAAAATGTAAATCTCTTAAGTGTCCTGGAACAACAAAATTCAAGAAACAACTTAAAAAAAAAAAAAAAAGTAAATCCCCAGAAACTAATAATTAAGTAGCAAAAGAGAGGCTTACGCTGCAACTAATTGAACTGTTGTAGCCGTAGCCAGGTTTTGAAGACTCATAGTCCAACCCCAGCCGAAAACTGGGCTGCTGCTGATCTTTGACTTCGCATTGAACAGGCACAACACTATCTCCCACATAACCCTTCTGTCCAACACTGTGCTGTTGCTGTTGCTGCTGATGGTTATAGTGATCAACGTACTGATTCTCACCATTGTAGTCCACAAGATCCAAATAATCATCAACTTCTCCAGCAAACAAGAACCCATTATTGTTACCACTATTTCCATTCCTTCCAGGATTGAACAACAGCCAAGAAGCCGCCTCCTCCTCATCATCATCCTCCTCATCCCCCTCCGGCCCCATGAACCCATCTTGATCATCTGCAACAGCAGCCCGAGGGCCGTAAGGCGCCCCAGCTATGGGGAGTATAGGGACACGCTGGTGGCGACGAGCGAGAGGATTTGCTGAGTGGATATCAGCATCACAGGCGCTGCAGAGCGAAGCTGCGTCTGCCTTGCATAAGAAGGCAGCCGGGGCTTGCTCACACGCCTCGCAAACGAACACACGCTCGTGCCTTGACGCCACGCGGTTCGCTGCATGGACGCGAGCGTCGCAGCCTGCGCAGAGATACGCCATGTCGGCCTTGCAGTAAACAGTGCAAGCTGCAGCCCTGCAGGTGTCACAGACACGTGCCCAGGTGCTACCGCCGCCACCACTACCACCGTCGCTGGTCTCCTCTTTCATCATTTTTCTCTTTAAGTTAAATGTTTGTGACTTGTGCTTGAGAGCTAGAGGTTTGAAGTGAAAGCAGTGAAAGTGTGAAGAGGAGGGAAGGGGGGAGGGGCGGTAAGTGAAGGGAGTGAGGAGAGAATCTTGCGAGTGCCACGTGTAAAGAAGTTAGTGGTTTGAAAAAGGTATTACGTTATCTTGTGGTTGGCTGAGTTTCTCGGTGGGACCAGGCCGGGTCAGTTGTTATAGTGGGACCCGTACTTCTGGGTTTTGGAATCATTTATTGTAAGAGAAAGACGTGGCGCCTACTGTCACAAGTTCTATCA
Organism: Bursera cuneata; assembly: GCA_026212285.1. Classification (NCBI taxonomy): domain Eukaryota; kingdom Viridiplantae; phylum Streptophyta; class Magnoliopsida; order Sapindales; family Burseraceae; genus Bursera; species Bursera cuneata. The sequence continues at coordinate 46,205 of JANLJB010000813.1, read as the reverse complement.
CAAGTTCTATCTGTTATGTATTCGCTTCTTGGTGCGACCTTGTTTTGCCTACGTGGATCGATTCAATATTCTGTATTGCCACGCGTCCGACAATTACACGTCCCCTATCCGAGGTTTTAAAAACAAATTAAAGAAGAATTGTTTAAAGATAAGAGAAAAATTTGTAAATATGAGCCGTAGTTAAAGAATGATTTGTGGTAAAAAATTTTAGATGTTATAATTTTTTATTTAATATTTGATAACGTTTGATATTAGATATTTGATGCTCGATAATATATGATAGATTATTATTCTACGTTTCATAGTTTTCAACAACAATTAGTTATCAGATATCTGATAATCGACAATATCTAATAATATTTTCATGATCATCCGATAATGAATGAGTTATAGTATCAAAACTTTTAAAAATTAATTATTTTTTAATGAGATTATCTAATTTTACCCTATTAACAATTTGTGATACTACAATTTTGTCCTTTTAATAATTTGTCCTTAATGTGCTTAATATTATAATATATAGTTCAGTCACTTTCAAATCATGTTTGTTAAGCAGGCACAAGCCGCACTTTGGGTAGTGAGTTATTTGTTTTCTAAATTTCCAATACAATACACATGAAGCATATATTTAATGTATTTTCCTATAGTTTTCTAAAATTAATAATTGTATCTGGCTCAGTTTGATTTCTAGTTGACTAGCAGGTGATCTTATTGAAATGAGAACAAGCATTTTCAGTTCTTATAAAATACAACTATATACCCTCATGAAATATGATGTTGATAACAATTTACAAGCATGGAGATGGGAGGTTGGGAGCCCTAGCGGAGAGGGCAGGCAAGAGAACAGCAACCGTCATCAGATGAGTGCCACCTGGTACCAGCACTGACGCTGACTTGTATTCTATCACCTAAATTTGCTTGCAAAATATACTGTTAAATAAGTGCTTGTGTGGAACCAAATAGTAAGTGCTTTCACATATCAAAATAAAGGCTGACTCAGACTGCTTTTAGGGGAAATTCTCACGGCCAATGGGACTGACCCACGTATAAGAGTGACCAGATGAGGATGTACCTCCACCACAAGTTGGTGACAGGGCCTAGTGGTGCTGCTGTTCGGGTCATTTCCTCTCAACACTGCTCAATTTGGCCTTTGGCTACAAGTCAAGGACTGTATACCATGCATATCTTGTTTATAGCTATTGTTTGAAGTGCAATCATCTCTTGCCCCAGCCACTAATTCCTTCAAATCCCGAACCAAGTTGCCACTAGCTCCTTTCTGGGTGTCATCCATGACAAATCCTTGTCTAATTTCGAAAATGTTCAAATAATAGAAAGTCTTCTGCTTGAGTTAATTTCATGCAATGCATGCCTTCTTCATTTTTACATTTCACTTGGAACATTGTCATCGATCGATCAATCAAGTGTACTTACACGTACACACATTTTGTCAGTTTTAATTTTTGGGAAAGCATATACTTAGCACTAAATTTCTCATGAGACAATTTGTACTGAAGTTGCTTGACAATGATCGAGGGGAGGGGAAGACCAAATTCCCAACTGAAGTGAGGGCTCCTGCATACGTGAAAGGGTTTTCAGGAAAGCGATTGACAAATCTATGGTGATAAGCATTAAGAAATTTTTTGTCGTTGCATGGCAAATCCGCATCAACAGTTATCTACATATGTTTTCGTTGCATAAAAATATGTGGCTCTAATCAGACCTGACCAAACCAAACCAAGCTAACAACTTTCCTGCATAAAGTGATTGTGTTCTTACATCAACTTCATGAAAACTACTTTTTGTCTTTAACTTGGATAAGATTTTCATCTGTTATAATGAAGTAAATGGTGTAGAATTATAGTTTATATATTTTTTTAATTTATTACTCTTTTGGGTATTACTTTATTTAAATTAGGATTATTTCTTAATCTAAAATTCATTATACATTGAAATATAAAGGTACTATACTACTATTATTAATGGTTAATAAAAAAAAAAAGATATTAAATGAMAGAGAGTAAAATAAATCCCAGCCAAATATTGAWATTTACATATAAAAAAAAAAAAAAAAWATCTTTAAAATTTTCTGGTGAAGTTAGATAAAGAGAGTCCAGAAGTATCATAAATTCTATTTATTGATGACCTCCCTCTCAGACCTCGTAAAATTGAAAGCCAATGGACTTGTATACTGCAGTCCAGTGGGCTTTCATGAGCCTTCAAAACAGGTCTGAGGAACCCATCCAGTCTGATGGCCTAGAAAGATAAATGAATTTCACACTCCATGTAGTAATTGTATATTCATTTAGGGGTCTTTTTTTTTTAATGAAATTTTAATTTGATTGATTTTCCTATCATTCAAACATTTTGAAATGTTTATTTTCTATTGGTTTAAATTTGAAATTTGATAATTTTATCTAAGCAAAAAAAAATTTGCAGAAAAAACTAAAATTTTTTAACTTTTATATGAATAAAAACAATCCAATGGAATAATAGGATTCATGTAAAAAGATTGATTTTTTGCATTGTAGAGCACTTAGGAACATAACATATTTCTGGTATCATTATTGATTTGGGAGGTCTGATGAATCGACTCAGTATAGTGATATATGTTTTAAAATAAAATAAAATAAATTCAGCCACAAATTTTTTGTACAACCAAATCTGGGGTGTTACATCATTAATCTTATCTTCTTTTGTTGACATTCTGATGCTGGATAATACATATTTATTGTTTCTGGTAGTAGAATATCCCAGATTTTTTTTGCTTAACGTATGCGGTATCTATAAATTATGGTGAGATGTTAACACAAAGACCGTCAAACACTATCAAGTACCTACAGATAATCAGATACTAACAAACACTTGATTGTTGGATGCTACTTGTTATCAAGTGTCTGATGTTAGATACCATCGAATATTGTTGGATGTCGAATAGATGGTCATAACATCTCAATTCTTCAAAATTGTATTACTATTCAACCATTCTCATAGGTTTAGTCTATTTTTGTAATTCTTTCTTTTTAAGTTTCACTTCAGAAATTATGTGTTACGAATTGGCTAGATTCTTAAAGTTAAAGAGGCATACAGTTTAATAGTAATTGAAAACTGATTGAAGTGGTATTCAAGAAATGCTTATCTCTATTGGGCTTTGTCCTGGGGTGGAGTCAGAACAGTTGGAATCGAAGACAATACACCTCAATGTAATGCATAAAATGATTTTTTGGGTTATATATGAATTCAAAGATTATTCCTGAAAAGTCCCACTTCCAAACTATATGAAAGTAGATAATGTGTGAAGCAATTAGTTTCAGAACTATGAGAATGAAGTCCGTAAAATTGATCTTACAAGATCAAAATTTTAAAGGGACACCCGAGTAAAATTTTCACTCAATTCGAATACCAAATACACAAAATACTCATTCTAAAGATACCATTTCCTCAAACTAAAGGCCTGTACAGTTAGCTTGGGAAACGAATCAAAGCAATTTGGAGCTCCGATGTACCACATTATACAACATATGTAAACTTTGAATTGACACAGCAACTTCTGCACAGTAGCTTCTTTCTTGTTTTTTTACTCTTAACTCTCTTTAAAAGGGAGAAAAAATTTATGTATTAGTCTTCAAGAAATTCACCTTGGACCAGAGAGTTCCATTGCTTGTACTAGTAATGATGAGTCGTCTGTGAGATCAGAGTATCTGTCTGATGAGGAGAATTCATGGGGTTTGCATTTGGTTGCTTCTGCTCTTTGAGAAGCTTCCCAGCGTTCTGCAAGCCCATCGCCTTCGAGCATTCGAACTACTTCAGACATTTTTGGTCTGTGGCCTGGTAGGTATTGGGTGCACAATAGAGCCACTTGAACCATCTCCTCAAGCTCAATCCTATCATAGTTGCTCTTCAAATCCTTGTCTACAAGCATTTCAAGCTTCTTCTCATGATGAATTTTCTTTACCTACAATCATATACCAATGTGACTAAAATGCATAGGAATGGCCATCATTCATCCTATGAAAATAACTGATAATTCAAGTTTGTTAAAAATTTAAGAAGGAGAGGATTAGAAAGAAAACTTTTGCTTACCCAATCAAGCATAGCTCCCTTCTGGTTAGCAGCCTTGCCAAATTCTAATGCTCTTTGGCCAGTGATTAATTCTAGTAAAAGTATACCAAATCCAAAAACATCAGTTTTCTCGGAGGATTGGCCTGTGGAAAGATACTCAGGGGCTATATGCCCCACCGTTCCCCTCACAGCTGTTGTGACATGAGAATCTTGGTGATCCAAAAGCTTTGCCAATCCAAAATCTCCTACAACTGCCTCACAATAGTCATCAAGCAATATGTTGGCAGCCTTAACATCCCTATGAATTATTTTTGGGTCACATTGCTCATGGAGGTATAATAGTCCTCTAGCAGCTCCTAAGGCAATTCTCTTCCTAGTGCCCCAGTCCAAGACCGGTTTCCCTGTCAAAGACATGAAGGGTTAGTTCAGTTAACTAGGACTGAGACCTTAGAAGTTCAGTAGGCTTTGATTGTATTTTTCGAGTTGTTTTACCTTTGAGACGCAAAGCAACGCTGCCATTAGACATATATGGGTAAACTAGAAGCCTTTCTGTGGATGTGATACAAAATCCATAAAGTCTAAGAAGGTTCCGGTGCACTGCCAAGCTGATCATCTCAACTTCAGTCTGGAATTGGATCTCTCCCCCAATGGCATTGCCATCTTTAAGCCTCTTAACTGCTACAACAGTCCCATCTTGGAGAATCCCTTTGTACACATTTCCAAAACCTCCCTTTCCTAGTATGTTCTTGCTGCTGAAGTTATGTGTTGCAATCTGAAGTTCTCTAAATTGAAACCTCCTCAAGTTTCCAAGGGAAACTTCCTCATGATGTCGCTCTGAAATTTTAAATAAATATGGAATGAATTCTAGGAACCAAGCATCTATTTCATAGATCTGGCGAGTGTTATATTAAATTCACATACCCTTAACATCGAAGAACATTTGTTCGTTGCGCCTTTGCCTCCACCACAGAAAGAGTCCAAATACAAGAATGATGAGGGACACCGATCCAACACTCAAGCCAAATACAAGAGACAATTTGTGACTTCTAAGTTTGCCAGAAGGTAGAGCAGCTGAAGAAGGAAATGAATTGAGGTCAAGACACAAGATCAATACAAATACTTAAAATCAACCCTGAATATAAAAAGTTTGGAGATACTATCTGAATTGAACTTTCAGCAGCCAAGCATTCTAATTTCCATACTTTGTGAGCTGTTCAAGTTCATGGACATTGGAATCAATTGTGTCCCAGAGCATTCTGGTTCAGAACCCGTTGCACAGATCAGAGGGTTTCCAACAATGCTGCAACAACACAGAGGTATATCAGCAAATTTGCATCCCAATTCTCTGTTATAAAAGAAAGATAGAGACACTTACTTGAATGTCTTGGCAAGAAATCTGGGTACAGGGCCACTGAGATTGTTGTAGGACAAGTCACTGAAATGCAGATGATCAAAGAATGTAACTAAAAACTTGTCAAGAGAAACAAGTCATTGATAAGGTCAAGATACTTACAGAAAGATAAGCTGAGTCATGTTAGCGAAGGACATCGGAAATGCTCCAGAGAGACTGTTATTATTAAACCTCCTATATTCAGTTCACAGAATTACAGTCAAATTTAGACCCAAAAGGCAAAGAAACATAAACAGATAATATGCATAACTCTTAATCTTTACATTTTAGTTTACAGATTTCATGCTTACATGTATTGGAGACTTCTTAAGTTGCCTAGAGAGAAAGGAATTTCGCCAGTGAAAAAGTTATTTGAAAGATCAAGCGTGTGAAGCTTTTTGAGCCTATCAATCTCTGAAGGGATTGGTCCAGTTATGTTGTTGTTCTGTAAGAGCCTGAAAATACAAAAAGTCTACACCTGTTAAACCCACAACAAGATGAACCATTCCCATTTAGATACTCGAAAACTGTTTAATTTCATTCTCGGTACTTACACTATCTGAAGATTTGTTAAGTTGCCGATGCTTGAAGAAAGAGTACCAGATAAATTCTGACTAGGAATTCCTCTGCAGCAATACAAATTCCATTACTTCAAAACATGCTCGTTAAATAAGCAATCTCATTTAATCTATTTATAATGGAGAATATATAGATTTCAAGTCAGTTCTTGATGTTTTCAATTGTCTAAACTGTGAAGACACTGGTAAGGACTTACAGGCCAATGACCAGGCCCTCAGGAGAACAAGTAACCATTGTCCAGCTACAAGGATCAACAGCATCTCCATCCCAATTATCAAGAACACCATGAGGATCACGCAAAGAATTTTTTATACCCATCAAAGCTTGCACTGAAACAAGAACACCCAGATGAAAAAAATCTTTAGTTTCTACTAATCTGAACCTGAAAACTTGTTCAGAACTAATAAAGTTCAATATTTTTTTTTCTTTGAAAAAGAAAAGGGAAAACCTTCTATTCTTACCTTCATAGTTAACACCTTTAGGAGATAACAATCCATTTACAGAAGTCCAAAAGCACAAGAAAGCAGTAAAACAAAGAACAGCTCCTCTTCTAATCAATCCCATTGAATAAAAAAGTTTCAGAAGAACTAAACAAAACTCAGTTGCCAAAGGCTGCTGCTTATTATGCTTGAGCTCTAGGACTGGTAAGTAACTACTACTAGTACTAGGAAAACCAAGTTTGAAATGAGTTTAGATAGTTCAAAGCAATGCCTTAGATCACAACCCACTTGCTGCTGCAGCTTTCTATGCCTGAAATCCATCCACTAAATCCTGTGTCAGAACCCAAGAAAAAACACAAGGTTTTATTGGTACTGTAAAGGGAACTAGCATGCCTGTCTTTGAGTCGGGACTTGTAAAGAAAAGAATAAACAATATGCCCATAATCTTATAACAACAAATACTAACGAAATCTTGGTCCAGTATTATACACATTACACAAGGACATACTTGGGAATTCCCTTTGGTATTCTAATCATTCATTTCGTTCCTATTTTAATAATATTTAACTTCGCTTTTTTCTTCTTTTTAAACTAAAGGTATCAATGTAAAAAAAAAAAATTACATTTCATGTTGTAAGTTTGGAAATTTAACGTTCTTTTTTATGTAAATCCATTTAGAGATATTTTGACCTTTTGAAAAATATGATTTAGAGTGCATCAGCATAACCTTCTTTCTGTTTATTTCTTAGAAGTACTTACAAGGCTTTAATTGTGTTTGTCCTTAATATAATCTCTTATTTTAACTTTAATCTGAATTTTTTTTCATGTTGCTTTCTTGATCACAAAGTTATGTTATGAGTCACCGAATTGGGATCCGAGAGAAGAGTAATGTTTATGGTTTACTGTGAGCTAAAGTATTTTATCGGAAGATGACAACATAAAAACACGCAAATGGAGCAGAAACAATGTACCATATGTGAATGGGAAGGCAGAAGGTAGAAGGCAGAAGGCAAGGCATTGCTTGTGACAAATAACAATGGAGAGAATCCAACATTCCCTGAGTTTGGCCATACAGTAAAATTCCCAGAAACCATCTTTTCTCACATTTCTTTATACACATATTTGTACATAATAATAAATAGAGAATGTGAGGATCTCGAGGTCGGGAATGGCAAACAATGGCCATGAGAGAGCTTGAGATTGGTGATGGTGGATTTGGTCACCCACCATTTTATGAGCCTCAATCAGTATCTTTGTTTTATTTATTTGTTTATTTTTCTCTTTTATGTGAATAGTAAATAATAATATTAATATATGGGCAAATTTGGTGACTTTTGTGCTGTAAATGGTTCTGCTTTTTTGAAAGATTCCACAAGGCCACCACCACACCAGCTAACGGTCACACACACACACACAATCACTCACTCTCTCACTCACTCTGTTTCTTTGGTCTATCTTTCACTTCAGGATCCAGCAGCAGCGGACAGCCATTCCACAAAGAAAAATATTCAAAAAGAGTAAAACTTTTAAAAGCAAAAGCTGCCACATTGCTTCTCTCTTGAATGATGCCATGCCACCAAGACCAAGTCATGCACACATTCAAATCCATTCACGGGGGGCGTGTAAACAACTCTCTCATTAACTTATATTAATACCCAAATGGAATGTTGATAAGATATCTCATTATAAAGGCCAATCTGATTACTTTTAACAAGTAGGCCATGGATTAGGGATAGAAATGGCCGATGGAACCCTGGTGGGACATGCATAAACCCTAAGTTAAAGCAAAGAAGAAATTGACCAAACACAGGAAAAGAACATAGAACTTAAAAATTGAAAAAAAGACAAAACTGTCCACAGATTAAGGGCCAAAAATACTGGGAACAGCTAGATATAATTGTCTCTTTCCTCCTATCACCTTATCACCCTAAAAGAATAAGGGGCATCCCAATAGTAGATGTTCACCATAAACTAGATTTTGCTCCCAAACTACCCTTGATCAAGTTTTTAATCCTTCATTTGTCTGCATTGCTTGTCTTTTCTTTCTTTTGTCCTATTATAAAATGGTAACTTGCCAAGGCCGTGTAACACTCCCACTAACTGACCTATTAGATCAAGAAATGTGGCAAGGTTTGTTCATCCATGCATCTGTTATGGACACACGGCATTGTGTGATTGGATTAGTGTGGCTGGTTTTAAACAACCTTGTTACTTTTATAGTATGCCCTAGCTAAAGTTAAATTGGGGTTCCATGAAGAGAAAAGAATAATAAAAATCACAATACATGCTTGAATTAGGACAAGCAATGAGAATAAGTCTTTAAACAACACATGGAGATGTATACAATTTGTCTATAGGATAAATAACTATCGATCATCAATATATCAAATCCAACGGACCACCTAACCCTATGAAATTTTACCTTCGTAACAGGTATAAAATAACTCAATTCCTAATGTATGTGATAGTATGCTCCTGTAGTGTCAATACATGAGGGATTTCTTTTCTATCGATAAACATGATTGATATCTAGAATAACCAATCAAGTTAGATAAAGTATGATTTTATGATCTAGTAGTAGTTGGGATTCAATGCATGGAGGGAAATGTAGAGCCAATATCACTGCTTCTACTTTTATTGTTACAAAATCCAAGTACAGAGATATGATCAATGTTATGGCAGTACTACACCTAAAAATAAGACATTACAGAGCATTCAAGATCAGTTGAATACCATTAGGCCCTATCTTGTCTCCATAAGACACAACCCGTTTGAAGTTTCAGTCGAGTGCCTGTACTTGATCGTTAAATTCAATTTCAAACTTACCATCTTTCCCTTTTTCACATATTTTTCAAGGCATACAAAGATGAGTTTTATTAATAACATATACTGCACGCCAAAATACATAAATGCAGTGTAATGATAATGCATGGTAATGGAGATGTGCAATTAATGGAACTTTCCTCTATATGCTTCATTTATTTTTTGGGTTTTGAGGAAGTGGGTCACTTGATCATCGAGTGCTAGGAAGCAACTTAATCATGTGGCACCGTGTAATCCTGTAGCTGATGATCACAACCTTCATTAGAAGTCCAAATTGTTCAATTTGGGGATATAAAAGTGTTATATTCATCTTAATATTCTTTGTCCCTTGTTCATTATTAACAGTAATTATACTGTGATGCATTTGGGAATGATTTTGCGAGAGGCAATGGGCAGTGGGCATCATTTTGTGTGGCCCTGAATGGGGGAAAATTAGCCTCCATAGTGAAATAGCACTTTATGTAGAAGATAAAAAGAAGATTACATTATGCATCCATTCAAAAGAAAGCCACAGAGAGAGAGAGAGAGAGAGAGAAAAGAGAATGAGAGACTACAGAGAGGGTTGCCTTTATCTTGTTATTATTCGATAGTTATGTATTTGATCCTTATTTTAATTTGTTTGTTTGAAAAAAAGAAAAGAAAAGAACAGAGAAAAGTTGGTGGCATCACTAGCTAGTAATCCTGTAAAGACAAGGAGGGTCATTGGCAGGAAAGTGAAAATGAATTGAGGGATTCAAGTGTTCATAAGTTGAAAGACAAACATGGTAGATAAAGCTTGCTTGAGGGACACTGGGGTCCAGTCTATTTCACTTGTAAGATATGATGATGTTTTAGCATCTTAAAATGACCCCAGAAAACCAGTAACAATTCACTTTATATGATCTATACTCTTCCCACAATATTATAATTTGGTCCAAGCGTGGTCCGTGGTCCATGGCAACTTCTTTTACGTGGTCTTTACTGGGAAACAATAATCACTCTTGGCCTCTCTTTATTTCTTTTTTGTTTTTTCGGTGGGAAAGTTTGCCTCCCATTTTGTAAGTTGTAACTATGCTCAATCAGCTGAAAATACTTTGAATTAAGTTGGTTCAGCTTCGAAGAAAGTGATGTTAGCATGCTGGGCATTTAGCATCACATGGTATCTCTATGGAATTATCAATAAGGTCATGAATCACGGTTCTATTACTTATCTTTGAGAGAGATATGAGGCCTAGATTGACAGCAATTTTGCTACTTCTGGTCCCTTCAAGGCCTCCCCACTCTTAACTGACTAATTTAACAGTGACACAGAGACGGTGGAAGAAAATAGCTACTAATCATCACAACATGATGGCCCTTTTGTCTTACTGCATGTTGCTGCATTTCTTGTCCTTTGTTTTCTTATCTATATTCCAAAGAAATATATATCATTGAAATAGAAATGTTTGACAGAAGACTCCAATAATTCACTGCACTCTATCATAAGAACTTTTCCAGATTATTAATAAACACCAAAGAAAAATAACAAATATTTATCTTTTGTTCTGTCACGTTCATCGCGTTTTGCTCGTTGAAAAGTCTTATTCAGTCCATTTGCATACCATTCCAAGCAGTTTCATAAAAAAATCTGAGGCAACATAGATAACAATGAGAAGAAGGATAATGGAAATAGAACTGCTGCAGAAAAATTTTTAAAATAAACCATGATATGTCATTTTCCAGGCCAAGCTCAGACAAACAAGGGAGACCATTTTCACATTCTATTGAATAGAGCAAGGTCATGCAGTCAATAGCAGCCGGGGCAACTTCATAACAATCACATACTATGCTACCAGAAACAAACAATATGAACAAAATATGGTTTGAACCCTTGTTAAATGAATTTAACCCTTGTGGGAAAAGAGATTGCTTTGCTGGGTATTCAGCAGTGTTAGTAAATTAATCTGAACCAAAATGGATCCAAGCCTTTGCTGGGCTGCTTTTCTAATACACATGCTACATGAAAGAAAAAATGCTACTCTTTTTTTTAAGGCATTCTGCTAAAAGCCTGCAATGTTTGTATCACGCGAGAAACATAATTTGAATTCCAATTCTTATCAGGATCAAACATGTGTATGGATAAACAAAAGCTCTTGCTTGGTCCCCCACCTCAATTATTCAGAAAGAAAATATCCGAACGGTATATGTTTTAAGTATACTCTGCTTCCATTAACAAAATTTGAAGTACATCTTTTTTTCAACTGTGGTTTATCTATTCTTAGATATTTAGCAGAATTATTAAAGGGAATTTTCAGTGAGCTGAAAACCCATTAAATCATTCAACTAAAGAGTTTGACAAGCCAACTAATAACAGCCAGAAGATGCTTTGCTGTTTATACAAATAATTCTGAAAGTCCAACCAAGTTTTGCATGATAACAGAATGCTTTTTGCTTTGCTTTATCAAAAATAAAATAAAATTACTTGATGAGGACCTAAATTTATAACTTAACTTTAAAGCAAAGAAAGGCATTTTTTGCACAAACACATGGCCAAAAATCTATAATTGTTAAGTATACAGATGAACGTGTTGAATGGATGAAAAAAAAAAAAAAATATATATATATATATAGATATACCCATTTTCTTTTTTGTTCAGGTGTTGTACTTCACAAGCATGGAATCATATCAACANGATTAAAAAAAAAAAAAAATATATATATATATATATAGATATACCCATTTTCTTTTTTGTTCAGGTGTTGTACTTCACAAGCATGGAATCATATCAACACATTGGTGAACATAGAACTTCGATACTTCATCAACAAATAGAAAATCTTGGGGCACATAAAATGTAAGAAAAACTTTCCAAAAAACACACAAATCCACTCTTCTAACTGATTTAACGCCAGATATTTAACATTCAACCAGGTACACTAAACAGTGTGCCAAACCCAGAGCCAGAGGCAACGAATCACAGTAATCGGTAAAAGTTCCCTCAATTAATTTTTTCCCCAGTAAGAGAAGGAACTTCACAGATATATCTAAGGAGTAAAGACATTTGGAGAGGAACGAACCCTACAGAGTCCTTCAAGCAAGCGCAATAATACTGTGCTTCACAGTGACAGCACAAGACACTTACATAGAAATACCTGGAACCTGTATAACGGCCTATGCAAAAAGTAAATACCATAATAGTACACTATGTTGCCCCAGCCTTCAATAATCATATAATGTTTAACTTATAAACCATATAATATTATACAATAAATAGAATGCATCTTACTATTAAAGTGCTGGTCAAGGCCCGGATCAAGTGACAAAGTTCAAGAAATCTGCCTGGACAACTGCATAATTACAGGCCTAGTTTAATCCTCTCTACATAATTGCATCCGATCTGTTCCTGTTCCAGTCCAGCTTTAGACATATAACTCTCAACAGATCCAAGAAAGGTGGAAAGACTAGGACTTGTCATCAAACCCTAAGAAGCTCAATGCTTGCTAAGCCTCACAAAGTCCAAGAATGACAAAAGTCTGATGGGCTTAGAAAATGTTTCTGCAAACAGGAAAGATGGTCATTTTATAGACTAAGTCATGTCCAACAATTAAACATTGCATAGCTGTGCTAATACAGCTGAATAATAAGCAACTTCACTTTTCCATATCATTTGGTA
>JANLJB010000813.1:0-19411 GCA_026212285.1 Bursera cuneata | reverse complement strand
ATTCCTGAATATGAGTAGCTTGAAGTTGTGCACCCACATACACTACGAATCTACGATGTTGCAAGGCTGAAGAAACATGTATACACAGCAAGCAAGTAATTTGATTATTGAAACTCAATTTTCTTATTAAAAAAAAAAAGAGACAAATATAATATTTAAACTAAATAAAGAATAAAAATTCAGGGTAAGAAGATAGCAAGTAGGAGAAAGATTTTCATTTCTTCCTATGTGTGGATTTTTGCTACAAATCAAAATTTGCCAAACCGTCTTCAACATGTCAAGTAATAGAATGTGTATAGATCTCCGATTGGACAAGGGTAAATGCATGTGTCATCTTTTAATGTTAACACATGCATCAACATGGAAACTGGTGGTTTATCCACCCACATAAAATACTTTTCTTTGGATATCCATCACTTTTAAATAATTACATTTTTATTTTATTAAAGAAAATATAATAGAATAAATATCTTATAAAAAATATAATTATATGATAAAATAAAAAATGGTGTTGGATAACAATTGTCTTGTTAGAAATAAAAAAGAGTAATGTATATGTGTCTAAATATTTTTCCTCTTAAGTATTGCCCTTGATCATAACAAAAGATTATGTACAATTTGGATGTTTATTTAGCCACCATATATTGATGTTAATAACCAACTTTTCATATGTTGATGTTGGTAAAGTTTTAGTAAGTAAATCTGTAAAATTATCATTTGAACGTATCTGTTTCACATCAATTTTTCTATTTTTCTGAAATTTATTAGCATAAAAAAACTTTGGTGAAATAAATTTTGTTTTGTCTCATTTAATATATCCTCCTCTTACTTGAGCAATCGATGTTACATTATCTTCATATTTAATTATCAGAGAATCAATAGAAGAGGATAACTTACATAAACTCTAGATATGTTAGACTATAGATCGTAACCATATACATTATCTGCTGGCTTCATAAGTGCAAGAATTTCATAAAGATTAGATGATATAGCATTCAAAGTCTATTTTGTGGATCACCATCAAATTTTAGTCCAATTATAAGTAAAAACATATTCGATTTGTAATCAAGCTTTGAGGGGATTATATAAATATCCAGTATTAACATAACTGAGTAATTAAAGATTTACATAAATCTTATTTGAGTAAAATAATCCCAAATCCGAAGTTCTCTAAAGATAACAAAAAAAAAAAATGTTTAATCTCATTCCAATGTTGTCTAGTATGTGCAGAATTAAACTTTGTTAATAAATTTATAGCAAATGTTATATAGGTTCTAATACATTATGCCAAATATAAAAATACATCAATAGCATTGAGATATAATGCTTCAGGACTAAATATATGTCGATCATCTTCTTTATGATAGAATAGATCATTCTTATGATCGAGGGATCTAACAGTCATTGAGGTACTTAATGGATAAGTTTTATTCATGTTTTAAGGTTTTAAATTCTTTTATGTATATTTCGAAAGGTGAACAAGTATGTCATAAAAACTATGCTTAATCTACAGGCTAAGACAATATTTTGTTTTTCTCAAAACTTTCATCTATTATTTTCTTTTAAAATATTTAATAACATCTTCAATCTCTTTAAGAGTGTCAATTAAATTCGTGACATCAACATGTACTTAGTTAAAAATTCTGATATTTTTTAAATTACATTTTTTGGAGTATGATAATTTTTAAAAATTCTTTCTAATTAAGGTAAAAAATATGTTATTTTAAAATTAAAAAATATGTTATTTTATTGGTAATTACTTGATAATAATTTACTTTATAGATATTAATAATTACCTTTTTATTTAAATAAAGTCTTTAAAATATATTTGAGATTTCTATAACTCTTATCATATGGGTCATTCTATAATACAATTATATATAAAAAACTATAAAAATTTATAAATAATAATTTATATAAAAATTGTAAATGAAATGTACATCGGTTATTATCCCATACAAAAACTATACTATTTAGTTTGATTATATCTCCCAATTAATAAGAATGAAATTTAAACCGGGTTGAAAGGGGAAAACTTGAACCGGATTGAACGCAGCGGTTCATAGCCATGGCACCCTAAAGGGCTCCTAACTCTGACCCTGAACTTGCTTGTTCATATATTAGCGCTGAGTTGCTCTGCTCTCTCTCTCTCAACGCTTCGTCACAGCAGCTATCAGCGAACAACCCACAAAAAAGCGAGGAGAAGGGATGGGAAGCGACGAGAAGAAGAAGAAGAAGTCCAACTCTAAGAAGAGAAACATCACCCACTCTTCCGAAAACGGCACGTATTTTTTTTTCTGGGTTCACTTATCTGGATTGCTTATAGCACTTATTGTGGATTGCTTATAGCACTTATTGTTTCTTTACGTAGTAAAAATTCATTGAAGGGAATCTGGGTTCTTTTCACTTTTGCCATTGTATGTAAAAATTTGTTTTTTTTTTTTTGGTTTGTTTTTCAGTTGAAATGTTAAATGCCGTGAAAGAACAAAACGGAAAGAACAAACCTACTGAGAAGAAGAAGAGGAGAAGGGAGAAAGGAAACGATGCTGATGTTGTTAGCAATGCTTTTGAGATCAATATCCAAGGTGGGAAAATGTTTAGATGTACTGGTATCCACGTTAAAATAATAACATCAGATGATTTGAAGAATATTTTGGGTTGTGCAGATAATTCAATCAAACAAGTTGTAGCAAAGACGATGAAAAAATCCAGGAAGATAACAAAAAGTGGGGAGGAAAATAAACAAACTAAAGATGAAGATGGTGTTGATAAACAAACTGGTGTGT
The DNA here is from genome assembly GCA_026212285.1 of Bursera cuneata. Lineage (NCBI taxonomy): Eukaryota > Viridiplantae > Streptophyta > Magnoliopsida > Sapindales > Burseraceae > Bursera > Bursera cuneata. Next base: position 16,625 of record JANLJB010000813.1, on the reverse strand, counting down.
GAAAAAAATGATTTTTATCTATTATAATATGATGAAGTAGATGCCTTCTACTTAGCTTGTGCAAGGACATTTCTAATTGTTGTTTGCTTGTTAGTCATTCTAGTTTTTCTGTCTTTTCATTTTTATTTTATTTTTTAATAGAGAACTGTAGAGAATGGCTTTGAGTAAATTTTAAAGAATCGTGTTGCAAGTATGATATGTAAATTCACTGGGCTTTTTGTTTGCCTTTGGTAGCTAAGTCGAAGAAAGCTAGGAAAGAGAAGAAGAAGAATCGTGATTCATTGAAGGACAATGATGACTTAACTGGAAAAAGTATAGAATCCGATCAGAATGGAGTTTATGTCATACCTTCAGGGGATGAAGACTGCTCGAAAGGAATGAAAAGTATGAACCATTGTTCTGGATTACGTAGGCTTCCATTTGTGTGTGTGTGTGTGTGTGGCTTGCTGCTAGCTTGAAAGCCCGTTAGTTAATTTGTATTACTATATATTAACTTCATCTAATAGGTAATAGTATATTAAGTGCCCCAACCGCGCTTCATCCTTCCTGGAAAGAAGTGGCTGAAACTTACTCAAATCAGTTTCATGAAAAGTTTCCATGTGTGTAATATCAGTTTTACTTCTGGGTTTTTCTTTGAGGATATTATTATATTTTTTTCAATTGATGGACATGTTTTACTGTTTAGTTTTCTTACTGAGGTATTCTTAAACTACAGAATGGATTACGGAATATCATCAAAGTAGACCAGGTTTGCAGGTTTTACAACAAAGAATTGATGAGTTTATTACTGCTCACGAAGCACAACTTGAACAGGTATTTTTCTTTTCTGCATCCTTATCAGCAACTGTTCACTGGCAGTCAAGTGGAAGATTCTTTTAATTCAACCTGTCTCTGAAAACTTTATACCTTTGCCTTTGAGAATGGACTCCTGCTAACACACGTAAATAAATAAGACTTAACAAAGATAAGGCAACATGTCTGCATGTATAGAAAAACACTTTTTTTGTAGTTTTTACCAGCTTGTTTGAAAATATAAAATGGTGATACAGTATGTTTGTCCCTTGCACATGAAGAAATTTTTTTTTTAAATGTAGGTAAAAGTGTTCACCTGAAGTTAAACTGATTGACGTATTTTTGGATTTGAGTCTTTCTGTGTCTTGTCCCTTATTCACTGATTTACATTCAAATCTTATATGACTTCTATGCGCAATTGTGCATATTGTGGCTTATGCACACTTGCACATTAGTTAATTTATGGAACTTGTTTTCCTTTTGGTTAGTGGACATCCAGATATGTGGTCAGAGTTTAGCCCATAGATTTTCATTCACCTCATTATTTCACATACAGGAAAGAAAAGAAAAAGAAGCTCTTGCTGCTGAAGGGGGATGGACAGTTGTTGTACATCGCAAAGGGAGGAAAAAGACCACAGATTCTGAAAGTGGAATTGCTGTGGGCTCTGTTGCCCAGGCCGCTGTGCAGGATAAGATGGCCAAGAAGAAGAAAAAAGAAGTTGGACTAGATTTCTACCGTTTTCAAAGAAGAGAAGCCCGGAGGAATGGTATGACAAATCTCATAAACATTTTTATTGTGATTAAATTTAAAATACCACTAATATATATGTGACCATGTTAGTCTGAAATAGCTAAAGGGGAAATGACCCTTGGTCTCCAACTAAGAGGTTAGAGTGTCCAAACTCCCTTGGGCCGCCTCTCTGGGAGGCTGGAATAGCTAATGTACATGTTGAAGATTTACGATTTAGCCCATAGAACTTAGATTAAAAGTCTCTCCTTGATAATTGCTTAAGGTTCATAATATGTATACGAGGCAAATAATGTCACGACATCTCCAACCAAAGTTTAATGCAGATCTAATAATTTTCTTTTCTCATGAGGTTATTTTTGTTTATTGATTCCTTTGGCTTTCGCTCTGTTGTACTGGTACATCTGTCCTTCATTGGTCACCTGCTTGTGTTTTTCTTAATTTCATATTATCTTGTTGTAGATCATTTTGACATTATCCGCTCAGTTTGGTTTCAGATTTGGAAAATAGAGCAATATTTACACATAAGGAGATATATGCATGTTTATAGATGTATGCACTTATAAATATACATTTCTTTCAGAAAGGGTGACTGCTAGCTTAGCTTGTAGTCTCTAATTAAGAGACTTGGGGTGAATTTACATTGACAGAAAATGGAAATAGGTTGTATCCCAGCTGTGAACACCAGCACATAGGCCAAAAAGAAGAAAGTGGGAAAGCCCATGTCCATTTAATCACATATCAAGTAGTTGTGTCATATTGTTGCATATGGATTTTCTCCTCCCACTTTTGGATGATTTATGGAGTGATTTGATCTCAAATTAAATGATGTGGATGCATGATGCAAAAATTTACTTCCTGTTTCCTTGCAGAAATTATGATGCTTCAAAGCAAATTTGAGCAGGATAGAAAACGGATACAGCAACTAAGAGCTGCTAGGAAGTTTCGACCTTATTAAATGCCGCTGAGTAATAATCAAGGACTGCAGCTGAGGCAACTCTTTACTTTTTCCCAATGTTACAAAGTGAGAATTAGTGGGTCAAATGGCATTTCTTTTATGTTTGTCCCTATTGAATCTGCTGAAAAAAATCAACAAGCTTATTAATAGATATTAATTGATTCGAATGTATAATCTGTTGAATGATTATAAACAAGAAATTTTGTACCATTAACGAATGAAATAGTGATTTTTGTGTACCTAGTTGTATGCTAGCATGATGAGTGATAACTTGGAAGCTGTTGGAGAGTGATAGAGCTGTAGAATTTGTCAATGCAAATGATATTTTGACTGAATTATTGTGCTTTTCCTTTTTTTTTTTAATGGCACTCTACCTCAGAAGTTAACTAGTCTAATGTGTTAAAACACTGAATAAGATATATGATGATCGAGAAAGGAAGCATTCACATAATCAACTTGTTATTTATTCCTGAATTGTTATTATGCTTGAAGAACATTGGATAAATTGACAGGTGCGATGGTTTTATGAGGCATACAAGTCATTTGGTGTCAGAACACCAACTTTTATAGCATAATTTTTCAATGGCAGCACCAATTCTCGGTTTTTTTTTTTTTTTTAAATAGTCAAATTTTATGTGTANATTTGGTGTCAGAACACCAACTTTTATAGCATAATTTTTCAATGGCAGCACCAATTCTCGGTTTTTTTTTTTTTTTTAAGTAGTCAAATTTTATGTGTATTATAGCCTGACAAGTGTTGATTTGTTAAATTGTTCGATAATTTGGTTCACTAAGTGTCTAGTGATGTTCGAACAATCTCCTCACTAACTCAATGACTGATGGAATGAAACATTAAAAAAAAAGGAAATTATTGCAAATACATTCATATTTATCGAAGCTTTTCTTCATAAGCATATTGCATCATGACTAAAAGATAATTATAACTAAAACCACTCGTTGAAGAGAAGCATCATATCTAAACATAAGCAAGACTCTCCACGTATTGAAAAGCGCCACTACGTGGCCATGGATGTTGTAATGGTGGAGTTAAAAAATGAAGCGTCTAGAAAGTGTCTTTTTCTCCATGTTGTAACGTATTTCTTTCCTACATGTACGCTTCCTCATCCTTCCAGGCATAATATTCAGTAGCCACCACCTATCTCAGGAAGTTCAACATGATACCTGACAAACCACCTTGAATAATCTTTCTCAATTTCATATACAGAGCTTTGAAGTACCAGATGCAAATGCTCTCGAATTACTAAACCGATGTTGCAGAACACACTCGGAAAGGAATATGTATCCTGCCGTAACGTGAATACACATTCAGAAAGCCTCAAGGTCCCAGTTTTTTATGAGTAAATCTCTTGAGAAATATTTATGATTGTTCAGGTGAGAGCGGTCATCAGGTAGAGAATTACTCATAAAAAACCGGGACCTGGACCTGGACACATTACTTTGGCACCAGTATATAAACTGACACCGGATTTTAAAATTTATAAAATATGAAAGTATCTTTAAATAAAATTACTTAAAAAAGATATTAAAATCTCCATAAACTCTTTTTCATCTTCTCGCTAATAGTAATCTAAATTTTCTTTTATCTATTCGTAAATTTTAATAACTTTTTAATATCAAACCAAATTATTATAACTCTTAATTTTATAATTAATCTTTATTTATTGAGACTTACATATGTATTTGAAGAATTAATTGTAAATTTGGTATTGATATTAAACTTAGTAATTGTATTTAAATTTTTTAAATTTCATTATTTTAATTTTTGAAAAGGTTACTCAAATCATGGTTACTCGTTATTAAATAATTATATATATATATATATATATATATAATTGAATCGAAAGACATAATTGAGCTTATTAAAGATATTCATAAGGTTAAACCAATTGTTCAAATATCAAATCTAGTTGTCAAGAAAGAGTACGTTGATATTGAAATGGAGATGAAGCAAGGTCAAGACAATACCATACTTCAGGCACTCAGGAACTAGTTTTTCAAGGTAAATACCCAACTTGAAGTTCAACCTGATGCTTGAGAAACCACCTGGAATAGTCTTTTTTAATTTCATACACATAAAGTGGATAAATGGCAGATGCAAATGCCTCGAGACTCCCCGAAGTATGAAAATCTCCTGGACCACCCCTCCCATCCATCAGGAACAGGTGTTTGTTGTAGTTTCTCTTCATCGACGTTGAAACAAAAAATTCTCCAATCACCAAAGCAATGAATGGCACCTTTGCAGAACACACTTTCATAGAAATCTGTATACGTCGCTACAGAGAGTATACATTCAGATAGTCTCCAGGTCCCAGTTTCTGACGAGTAAATCTCTACCTGATACCGTGTTCGGAACGCACTCACTCGGCAGCAAAGGATCATAAATACTCTGTAAACTAATGGTTTTGTAATAAGTTGATTTTGAAGGTTCAAATGCTAAGCAAACATAAATGTAAAGTACGTTGCTGGGTGGTGGGATTGTAAACAACTATGTAAATGGTTGCGGAGGAGAGAATTAATCAACTCATCTTCACTAGTCAAACATAATAACAAAAATTAAAAAAACATATTGGATTTAGATTACATGTCGAAGATTTACGGTTTATTCCACGGACCCTAACCTAGACTAGAAGTCTTCTTGATTATTGATTAAGGTTGATGATATGTGTTTGAGGCAAATGATTTAATGAAATCTCCTACTCATGCTTAATGCAAATATGTTTTCTTTGAAAAAAAGGATGCCTACCAGCTTAGCTAGTACTATGTAATTAGAGATGATCTGGGATCAATCACATTGAGTGGGAATGGAAATACGTTGTACACCAGTAAATAGGCCGACACAGAGGCAAGTGGAAAGGTGGGGGATTGGCCCATGTCCATTTAATCACATTGCCTAGCCTACTGATTCTCCCTTCATACTTTTGTGGATGATTTATGGAGTGATTTGATCTCAAATTAAATGATGTGGATGCATGATGCAAAAATATGCTTCCTGTTTCCTTGCAGAAATTATGATGCTTCAGAACAAATTTGAGCAGGACAGAAAACGATACAGCAATTAAGAGGTGCTAGGAAGTTTCGATCTTATTGAATGCTACTGAAATAACATCAAAGACAGCAGCTGAAGCAACTCTTACTTTTTCCCCAATATTTTAATGAAAATGTACAACTTCTAAGGTCAAAACTAGTCTACAAGAGAAATTGAAGAACAAAACTCCTGGAGAATAATTGATTTTATGGTAAAGTTTTCACTTCCTCTCTTTCTTCAATGGTAGAAGTGATTTATCTATTCACCTAAGAGTGTTTATGCAAATGTGAATTCTTCACTGAGGTCACCATAAAAAGCACTTTTTTCTGCTTATCAATAACCTTCAAGGATGTACAGGAGACATGAAGTTGCTGATATTCATGTAAATTCTTTTATAAAATCACCAAGTGCAAGTACCTTCTCCTTTACTCTTCGGAAACCTTAAAAAATGTATAGGACAAAATCATGTTGTTGATACCATCCATTTTAGGGTCATTCTCAAACTCAGGGTCAATATAAAAGAACACCTGCAAAATGTGATAAGCTCTTTAGTAGATGTGTGCGTGTGTGTGTATCTATATTAAATAAAACAAAACAAAATGTGCTTCTGAAACAATAAATAAACCAAAAAAAAAAAAAAACCACTACTTACAGGCATGTCGATCTGTTCCCCAGGAAGAAGACGCTGCTCCTCGAAGCAAAAGCATTGTATTTTGTTAAAGTAAACTGCAGCCTGGAAAAGTTCATGAAGATATCACTTCCCCCATTTCAAAACAACTCAACAATCTTGAGACTTAACAAAAATAAAGCATAACGTGCACTAGCCAAATCACTAGACAATTAACCACAACTTTCGTTCTGGTCAGTCAACAATAAACATATAATTGTAATTAATCTAGTATTAGCCATTCAATGAATGTAATAATTGAACTGGTTAAACATGTGACATAAGTACATGCTATCCATGACCAAATAAATTTGAAAGAGTACACCAAAAAAAATTTAGACTACCAAGGTGACATATAAAAATAGATTCATTCAATTCCTCTGATTTATTTTAATTCCTTTGTGTCCACTAAAAGATTATGGTTCCAAATTGTTTTAAGCCAACATTTTATCCAATACATTGGGCTTTTGTAGTAAGAGGCTAGTTACTGATAATGCATGTCGTTATCTGTCAGTTTTGTAGTGATTGACATTATAAAACTTCCATCCAAAAAATGTTCGGCTGAAAATAGTTGTATTGCTGTTCTAAAAACAAAATATGGTGTCATATGATGCATTGCAAGAAACATTGTATACAGCTGCAGGATTCATTACACATTTTTTTCACTACCAAAATACCCAGAAGACGATCATGTCTACAGTCTACAGGTTTTAAAAGCATACCAGACGTGGCCAATGAAGAGTAAACAAAATCCTTTTCAATTTGCCAAACTTCAATTGACTATCTGAAAACCTTATTCCAAATCCAATGACAGTAGTATTTGCAAAAACTAAATTCAGTGAAAAACCACTAGTTGCAAACTCTGAAACTTCCTTCCACGACCACATGGTAAATAAGCAATGAAGCATTTCAGGTTAAATGGTAAGATAATCTGCATCGGTAATTGCCTGCATTTTCCCCAGATTAGTCCAAACCACGTAAAGATAGTAGGTCCCTAACGAAACCACAATCCAGCAACTTGGTGAGTGAAGCATATCATCCCTCTCTCATATCAAAATATAACTTGGCTTGTGATATCCCTCTAAAGGTTATAAAATTTTAAAGTAAAAAGTATGCTCACACCAACAGTCACTAATTATTTAGTTGGAACCCTTAGTGTGGTGACACCAAATACTTAGATATCAAACATTAGTACCTTCATAGGGGTGACATTATATGTGGAAACACCAGTTATTGGGGCTGAACTTCGATTTTCGGCAGTGTAAAACGCAAGGGCACTTTCTCCAGGTTTGACCCTTACCTAGGAGAGAAGGAAATGATTTTAAATACATTCATACAAGCATGTTCATGAATATAAACAAGAAATTCAGCACAATACAGTATAACACCTAGATATGAATAAGTTCGTAACATAAGTGTGCTTGCTGTGAAGTAAAAGCAGAAGAGGATCACCTCTCTTTGTGTAGGAACAAACTTCCATGGCATTCCATCAGCCACATCAGCATTGAATTGCACCACAATCTCCCTAAATTTAAAAATTAAAAATTAAAAATTAAAAGTGTAAAGACATATGGCAAATTAAAAGTAAATTGCATCTGGTTAAGTCCATAACCATACTTGCAGAATAACACCTTCTCGGAACAATGGATGGTCAACTCGAATCTACAGGGGGAGACATAAGGGAATGATGCATAATGAAATTTCCTCCCTCATTCATTTAACTAGGATTTACATTCTGAGAGAAACTTTGATATACAATTACCAGGAAACAATTCACAGAAATTATTATGATTTTTCAATTTCTAAAGAGTCTCATAAAGCAGGTGGGAAAAGCATACTTGAGGGAAATGGGTGAGATAACTGTTCTTTCTTGAATAAAAGCAAATCTCACACCATCATTGTTGGACATTTTTTATTCTCAAATTTAGGAAAGACAATCCTCATATCGACACCTCATATGTGTCGAAACAAGTGGTACATAATCTGTTGTTTTGGGAAGCGAAGCAGAAGAAAATACCTTATACCATTACCGGGATGATTTATCTTCAGAAAGTTTGAAATGGAACAAAGGGAAAAGTTTACAGTTTTCGATTCTTATCTTCCTTTCCTTCTTTCAGGTCACAGCGCTCTTGACAAAGTTAATTTAGGATAAAAGAAAAAACGAAGAAAAAAAAAGAGAGAGAGAGTTTCCTAGCAAGTTTTGATATCCAAGAAGTAGAAATACACCTTGAAGTGACTGTCCCTTCTTTAGTATGCCGAGCAATCTTTTCTTCAACACTCTAAAAAGACATCCATTTCTTGTATTAATTTAAAAAGCCCAGAAGTTGAATAATGTAGTCAAAAGGAAGATCATAAAATAAAATCAAATATAAACTCAGCAACACCTCACGACGCTGAACAGTACCGCCATAACCAGTAGCTTGGCAGAATGTTCTATACAAAGGGACAGCAGCATAAGTACATCCCACCATCACAAAAACCAATCCCGTGAGGTACAACAACATCTTTTGTGATTTCTGCTGTGTGGAAGCATGAGATGTATAATGTCGCTGAGTACTAAGCACAGAATTAGATCTCCAATGACACCTATAACCAAAAGAATGGGTTTGACAAAACTTATTAATCAATCCCACCCGATATCCACATCTCGGCATCAAACCTGATACACCCTCAGTACTAGCTCCAGTGTATTTATAACTTGACCATGGAACATCATGTATACACCTGGATCATCAAAAATCCATGGAAGATTAAATCATTATATATAGCTAAAGAATTCCAGCACAGATAAATATATATATTAGTATTTATTGAAACATTAGAAACATAAAATAATCACCTAGATTGTTGCAGGAAAGGCAATAGATGGGTTCTACTTGAAAGCCTTGACAATGACATTCTTCTTAATATCAAAGCAGACATAGTCGCATCTGAAACAATCACCAAAAGTTAAAAAATGTTCACCATCTGTTTGGTTCTCCTGTTTTTTGCTCTTTGACAAGAACCACAAAATAGAATATGCAGAAAAACAATTACTATCACTGTTTCTTTCCTCTTATACATCTTGTTCAACCAAAAATCATGTAAGCAATTGGTTTCATCAAAGTATTTGATTGTTAGAAATCAAACAGATATTAAACGAATATTAGCATAAAAAGAAACATTTCTAATTATACTAAAAACACAATTAAAACTTGAATTTCAAACCAATGGCACTTATTGACAGGATACACTCCTACTTCGTAAGTTCAAGCAAATCTATAAAACAACTAATAACTAGAAGCAAAACCTCAAAATTTCGTTCAATTGAAAACTGAAAAAGTTTCATTCTATTGAAAAGATTTAATTCCCTCTTACAGATATATCTTATGGACAGTTAAAACATTTTCTACAAAGACAGCGAGTCTTCCTGTCACAATTTAAGTGATTTCTTACAATTAATCTACATATAGCTTGTGCAACTAATTTGAAAACAAATCCAACTCCCATCAATTCTAAATTTCCAGTCGACAGTGCAATCAAAATAAAGCTTCAATCTTAAAAGCTTTGATCAAGACAATTAATTACATTTACACTTAAGTTATTATTTTACATTTCTAAATTTGATGGTTCTAATAATTGTTAGTTGAAACTATACAACTCATAATTGTGACAGTTTCTCATCTTATTAGTTTGTAATAGTTTATGAGTCAGAACTTCTAATACAACTTAGCTTTCCATGATCAACAAGAAGGTCAACAAACACTTAGAGATATAAGACCTATGTATCTTTCCATATTAGTTTGAGATTTTTTTTTTTTTTTTTTTTCCTTTAGTATTTGTAGACTAGTAATAATGAAATTGCTTTCAGATGCAACNAACACTTAGAGATATAAGACCTATGTATCTTTCCATATTAGTTTGAGATTTTTTTTTTTTTTTTTTTCCTTTAGTATTTGTAGACTAGTAATAATGAAATTGCTTTCAGATGCAACTGAGCATGATATAATAATAATTGCATCAGACATTTTGGAAAGAATCCGTCTAAGCACCGAAGTTGTGGACCTAAAGGAACCTAATCTTTACCAATCTAACTAAAATAGATGATATTCACTATAATACTTTTATAGCATGCCACATTTTAAGATATGATAGATAGAACACTATTTGAACATTTTGAATTCCAAGTATTTGATCAAAATACATGATACTGACAACTGATTTATAACATTTCAGTCTATTAGAGAAGAACTGGTGATTTGTATGTATAAGAATGGGTTCAACATGTAAATAAGCGAAATCATAAGACTTAATATGCAATTATTACAACTTTTTGTTGCTAGACTTGCCATCAGATTCTTTAGAAATATCAATGCTCTTTTTTAATTGACAACAGAAATGAAGTTTGAGATTGTTAGCAGAGAACATGATAAATGCTTTTAAATTCACTAACTGAAAAATGAAGTAAACACAAGCAGCATATAATCCGATTTCACAAGAGCAAGCAGCTAAAGGTAACCTTGGTTTTGAGTTTCGACGGCAATAGAGGTAAGTCGCTGTTGTCCGTCTGCGCCTCTGCGGTGAATCGAGTCGACCGTGATAGTGGTGAATGAAGTTCGAGAAAGGGAGGAGAGGTAATGTGAAGCTAATAATATGATAATTTATATGAAAAAAATTTAAAAATAAAGCTTTCTTTTTATTTTCAAAATAAATAGTTTAATATAAAAATGAGATAATATCTCAAGTGCCCCTAAGGTTTTGTTGATCATAAGATTCATACCAAGTTTGTCCACTTACTCAAAAAGACCCCTAACGTTGTTCAAATTTCATCCTCCGCTACTTTTCACGCTAACGGAAATACGAAAATACTTTTTTACCCTTATACTAATGGTTTAATATATATTATTCAGAAAAAAAAATGAAACTCGAATTCTTAAATCATAAATATAGATAAATCATAATTTTCAACTCCTAATTTTCAAGCTTTAATCCAAATCAATTAGGACATATACCCTAGATCCAAAAGTAATAAATCAAACAAGAAAAACAAAATCAAACCACAGGGTGGCACTTCAAAAACCATAAACAATCAACCAAAGAAAAAAAATAAAAAATAAAAACCACAAGCTCGCACTCCATAAACAATATTTCATCTATGGCTTGCGAATTTGGGACACCCATTTGCCCCAACTTCTTATACTTACTCCCCTTGTAAACTTGTAAATGCAATGTCTCATTTTTTTTCCCTAAATTTGTCAACTTTTTTTTACATATAATTTTTTTTTCCAGTTCAACTATAACAACTAGGGTTGCAACCAAACTGAATGAAAATTTTTGGTTTGCTATTTCTCAACTAAACCAAATCACACCTTAGTCAGTGGGGTATTGGCAAAAACCCTTCGACATCCAAATTAGTTTTTGATGTTATCCGAATTCTCTAAAAGAACTTCTTAAATAAAGGAACTTTTATATATAGAAGAATTCGAGAGAAAGAAAATTTAAAAATAAGATTAATGTAGAATCTAATTAATAAGCCTAAACAGTGAGTCCAAATAATAACCCAAATAATAGGTCTCCCCATAATGTTAGCATTATGGGCGAATACAAGTTGAAGCAGTTGGAGAGTGATAGAGCTGTAGAATTTGCCAAATAAAAAATTACATGTTGACTTAGTTTGCCGACTCAAGTTTCCTAACCCATCCAAACTCGTGAAGTTAACTAATCTAAGTATGTTGAAACTTTGAGAAATGAAGCATACACGGATACACCTAGACATCAACCTGTGACTACTAAATTTTCATTATGCTTGAAGAACACAGACAAAAGTGAAGGTGCCTTGGTGTTGCAAGGCATACAAATCACTTTGTGGTGCACCAATTTTTGGGTTGTAACCCACCGAAGGAAATTTTTGGTTACGCCATTGACACTAATGAATATACATGTGTTTGTTTCACTGAAAAAAGTCGCATGGTAGCCTAGCTTATGGTCTTTGATTAGAGACCCGTGATCAATCACATTGACTTGGAATCGAAATAGCTTGTAACCCAGCAAATAGGTCAAAAAAGGGGGGATCTCTGTGCTTCGACCCACGTCCATTTAATCACATATCAAGTAGTTTTGTGGTGTTATCATTCAAATGATGTGCATACACAATGCAAAAATTCGATTACTGTTTCCTTGCTACTTGCTATGGATATTAATTAATCAGATGTACAATTTTGTGGGTAATTGGAAAGAATAGATTCTGTAGCATTAACTAATGAATTGCATATTTTCATGTACCTAGGTGTATTTTAGCATATAGGTGAATACAAGTTGAAGCAGTTGGAAAGTGAGAGGTGTAGAATTTGTCAATTAAAATTATATATTGACTGAGTTATCGGGCGGATGGATTTCAAGCTTCCTAACCTAAAAGGCATGAATTTAACTAATGTGTTGAAACTTGGAGAAAGGAAGCATCACCTGAATTGTCATTATGGTTGAAGAAATTGGCCAAAGTGACAGGTGCCCTGGTTTTGCAGCGCATGGAAGTCCTATCATTGCTTAATTTTCCAAAGGCGGGCACCAACACATTGGTCAATGACTCCAAAAACCAACCAAAAGTAGAACAAGTAAGCGATATTCCATATGAAAGTTACACGAAACTTCCTCTCTGCAGAAATGCACATGACACATGGGTCATGACCACCCAGAACTTTTTTTTTCTGTTCAAGTGCCGAATCGCATTTATTCTTATTCCCATTAATATGAACGGCCACCAAGAAGTGTAATGTCTCTCGCCTGAGAAGGGTCCAATGGATGCTGTCCGTTCCTTTTTTCTCTTCCAACACATGGTATGGCTTTTTGCTATTTATCTTCTATAGTCCAGTTTGGCGGCTCAACCCCATGCTAATGTAATGCCATTCTAATTACCAGTCCCTTTCATATCAGGACTTTGGAATTTCATATCAGGAGTGGCCCGACATGCATACGTCAAAAGGGGTTATTCTCTTTACTTTCATTAAAGAAAAGAAAAACTAGCAAATGTTCTACAGGCCATAAAATGATTAGGAAGTCAAGAATCCTGATAGTGCCTTCGAAAGTGACAGTAGTTTCACAGAACCATAATAAAAAGAATATTATTGCATCCAATTTTAAGAATGAATGAAGCGCATAACTCTTTGAATTAAGAATTTAAAGTAATACAAAGCTCAATTTCTGAAAATCATTACACATGACAACTAAAAATATAAGCTTTGTTTGTAAACACATGCTGAAAGCAAAATAAGAAAATTATAATATGAGAGCTTGATGAAGCCCTATCTTTAATATATCATAACCCCACGGTACATTTTATTATAGTAAGACAGTGAAAATGAAAGTAGAAACACCACAATAATAATGTTTTGGACTATTACACTTCAACTTCCTCGTCCTTCTCGTCCTCACTCCAGCAGCATTTCAGAATTGACCTAGGAGATGTATAGCCATCAGCCTTGGAGAAGCTATAGTAGATCAGAGAACCACCATTTCCAAGCTCTTCAGAACTCCTTTCTCCACAATAATATCCCTTCATGTCTACAGGGAACTTGGTTTCAAGTTCTTCACCAGCAATGTCAGAATGCAACGCAACAGAAAACTCAGCCGGAGCAAAGCAAGCTAGAACCCTCTCCAGCATGCGAACCAAATCCACAGCATCAAAATCATAACCAACGGCCTCAAAACTTGCATAACTGAAACCATCTTCAGGTGTGACATGAATAGTTGATACTGCATCTCCTTCAATACTATTCATAGAGTAGCCACAAGGGTTGAATTCAAAATCGCATATCTCTGATTCTGGAAGAATTTTCCTAATACCAGAATTCTCAGTCATCAAAGCTGCTGAGCTTGACTCACTTTTATAGAAAACAGAGGCTCTCTTTCCGTCCAAGCCAGTCATGCACATCTCCAGAGTGTAAACCGGGACTGAATATTCACTCGGTTCAGCTGAAGCAGAGTAAACATGCCATTTCTTGGTGTCATCAGGACTACCCATCACAAAAGCTGAGCTACCCAAACCGAACTTGCCAAAATGACCGTCCAGAACAGCTACTTCTTCAGAAAAGCTACGATGTGGAAATGTCTGAGCCCCAGGAAATATGAAGCTCCCCCGAGTGTATTTCACTGATCGAACAGTAAGGGAGAGAGTATCTGCCATCTTAAGTATGGCAGGGATCGAAAGGAGCAACTTAGTAGTTCCACAAGTTTTGATGACAACTTTGTAAGGGTACACAAATAGGCTCGATTCAGAGAGCACATATGAATCAAGATACTCATTTGACAATGAGGAAACAATAGTGCATTCAGCTGGATTCAGTATTTCATCCAATTGATCCCTGGACAAGGAGCGGAAACCAGCACCCCCAGGATCAGCAAAGACACCAGGCTCGAAAAATGAAACCTCAAGCCTCTTTTCGAAACCTTCAAATCCAATTGCAGAGACTGGCAATTCCATCTTGTCTTACAGAAGAAAACACAACGATTGCAAAGAGAGAGGGAGAACGAGAGGAGGGAAGTAGAATGGAAATAGGCCAACTAAATTATAGTATTGCAGAAAACTAAAATTATTAAATCGCAGTATGGAAGAACTTAATGGGGTTATGTCACAAACTTAGGCGATCTCAGGATGGCTTTCGAACGCACTGCATAAAAATCAAACAAACAAATAATGTCAAACTTAAAGATTGATTAATTCATGTTACAATATGAACAAGGAAGAAAATCAAGAGATGAAACTCACGTTGGAGTATGCAGCAGATCTGAATTTCTTGATTCCACCGTGAGGCCTGACGTCTTCAATGCTGTAACCTAGAGGAGCTTCGTAGCACAATGATTTACTACTACTGCTAGACTTCTTCTTACCGCCTTTGGATTCCATTAGCTCATTCAAACTCCTGTAATAAAACTATCCCAACAGAGATCAGCATCATAAGCCACTCCAAGACAATCAAAATATACAATTCCATCCCTCAACAATTCTCAAAAACATAAAGGGTAACCAGAACAAAAACAACAATATCGAAGACACAACAAGAAAAAAAATTATATAAGAACATACAAAACATAAGCAAACAACATTAGAAACAACAACAACAATGAAGAATAAATAGGAACGGCTCCTTCAGCAATCAACATTTCGAGAGAAAATCATCAAAACAGAGGCTGCTTATAAAGATAAAAACCTTTCATGCACAAACTTGATATTCAAGAAATCATCAATATCAATATAAAGTTAGCAACTTTGATTATAAAAAACACAGATTTATCCATAAACGGCCCATAACATTCATATAATCACATAAACAAACAGATAAACATGACAGAAAGAAAAGAAAACAAGCCCTCTTGAACATATGAAACAGAAACGACATGGAAACAAGAAAATTTCAATTTTGATGAACTTACAATATGAGAGATAATCCAAGGAAGAGAGCCCAGAAGCCAAGCCTTGATTTATAGACCAATAACAATCCCTAGAAGAACTCAAAGTCTTCCAAGAAAGAGATTTGGTTTATATAAGCCGCTTATGGGTGTTTGTGTTTAAGCAGGTCGTTCTCCTCCGAACGTCGGGGGACAGAGAGCTCCTTATATAGGACGAGTCTCTAAAGAATGCCACACGATTTTAAGATAATCACGTTCTTGCCACTATATTTTTAGAGTTTTTTATTTATTTTTATTTTTTTATGGAGGTGCCTGAATTTCCTCGAAGACTTCTATTGCTTGCCGTGAATAATGGCGTGTGCTCATGTTTGTAACTACCATATTACCCCTACAGGAGTTAAATATGCAAAATGCAAATTTGTCAAGTTTCTATTTAACTAGGATTCTAATTTAGTAATATTTTATGAAATTTTAAAAAATAAATTTGAAGTTATCATGTAAACTCTTCTTTTGACTTGTTAAACTGTGAAATCTTTGAAAGCAAACTCTTTTTAGATACCAAACTGATAACATTTTCTAAAGAATCACTACTGAGTTAAATAAAAAGAAATACATAAACCATAAAGTTGGTATATTATTATTTATTTTCTTGTATTGAAAAGAAAATGAGACAAGTACCCAAAGGAAAACATGATGGATTTGCATGATTGTGGCCAATAAGTGAAGGGTCATGTATGAGGTTCAGCAACACAAAACTTCATTGGTGCACGCAATAGCCAGAAAAGATGAAAAGATGCAGATGCGGCCAGAGGCCAAGCCTTTGTGGAATTGAGTAAGCAATTCACATAATGACAAGAATATGTGAGCTGGGTTTTTGTCTCCCTTTCATTTGTTGTTTTCTCCTTCAATGGCAAATGGGTCCACAGCATCTCAAAAGCCCCACGAACAAAATTGACTCTCAAATATAATTCTCTTAAATATGATTCTAACAAATGACCAACATTGCCTGGCCTTGCCTTCCCTTGCCGCCCAC